>APFE030917418.1:45077-73711 GCA_000404065.3 Pinus taeda | reverse complement strand
ATTTGTTTTCAAATTATAATATGATTATAATTTAAGTGTTGTAGTAGAGGTGAGGTTTCCCAAATCAAATAAATAATATTGCAAAAGCATGTGCCTTTAGGGTTTACTGTTTATTAAGGAAACGCAATTTTTAATGTCTAGATCATTGTGGATTCTAGAATTATTGTGAATAGCTGCTAAAAAGAAATTAGTTTCTTAGCCTTTAGAAAGAATAATCCAGATATAGCTAAAATTATTTTTATCAGAATAATAATCAACCTTAGCTTATTGTTGTTATGACGACAATGATTGTTCTTATGAGGAAAATGGCTGTCTTAGATTGTGTGTAGAAATTAATAATCGGCCATAAAAAATAAATGACGGTGAGTAAAATCCATGTAGATTCTTCCACTCACTTCACTTCACGCTTTCGTTTTCTGTCTCCAACTCTCATTTGGTATTATAACTGCGTGGGGGATTGGGGAGTCAGTCTGCATAGAGCGTGAGCCCAGAGCTAGATGTTACTATGTGAGTTGCATCGAAGATTGCTTGATTAGTTGTTCGAAGCCGATGGTGGAGAGCTGTGCGAGTGCGTGGCGAGCACTCGAACTCGAACGTGGAGAAGCGAAGCCGCGACTGTGGAGAGTGCTGGCCGCTGTAAGAACTGTGGTTCTTGAACGCTGCTGATCAGCAGAACCATGGCTTGGCCGTGTGACTGCAACCTGAGAAGTTCTGAAGCATTGTGTGTAAAGTTGTTGAGCCAGGTACCAGTGTTATTAAAATTAAGGAAACGCCTAACATTAATTCTTCCACGCCTAAGATGATACATTTTATGACATAGACCAAGAGAAGACGAGAACTTGGTTGTGAATTGCACTCAGTATTTAAGTAGTTTGCAACAGAAGCAGCCTCTTCACACCAATATATGGAATCTCGCTCATCATATATTTAGAAATATTTATTTTAATTATTTATTATTAATTGAATTTATTAAGTTTGTTATATGTTCATTAATTATATGTAATGAAATATTTGGTTAAAGTAGTTTGCAACAGAAGCAGCCTCTTCACACCAATATATGCAATCTCGCTCATCATAATTTAAAATATTATTTTTATTTATTTATTTATTAATTTTGTTATATGTTTACTAATTATATGTAATGAAAATATTTTAGTGAAAATATAAGTGTATTATTAATTTATTTTTAATGTAGAAAGATTTTTTTTTTTTTATTTCATAATTAAACCATTATCATTATATTATTTCATCTAATATTTCATTTTACATATATTATAACATATTTCTTATATTAGGTTGTAGATCTTAGTCCCAAAACAAATCAGTTTATATTATATATAATTTTTTGATATCATCCAATAGGGTTCGGAAATCAACATGTTATGGATCATATGGATGACCAATTGAGCCCTATGGAAAAACACGTACATAATCTTTTTTTTAAAGCATTTTTACTGGCCAAACAAATCCCGTAGTAAGGCCAATAGCATTATTATATATAAAAAAGAGAGATCTTCTTTCATTAATAGATGCTTCTTAATTAAAAGTATGTGGAATATTTATAATTCATTGAATGTTTAATAAGGAGTTGATAGGTAAAAATTTTAAAATATTATAATTATAATTAATTATATATATATATATATATATTGTGAAAAGAGAAGAGAAGTGAAGATAAAAAATTATTATAGTTAAAATATTTTATTCATGTATTGCTTAAAATTAGCAAAGATTTATCTTAACTTCTGACCTACCAACAGTAGAGAGGTTTTCATCTTGAGATTTGATCTCTCTTTACACTTGGTAGATTTGGAGTTAACATAACACTATATGTTGATGTGTGATTTGTAGTAGTGGGTTTATGGACATTTATATAATAATCGAATTTAAATTCATAGCTAAGTTAGACACCAAATTGATATAGCACTCAAAAAAAGGTTTGCATCTTAAGAGATTTGATTTCACTATGCCTTTGGTAGATCCAGAGTTAAGATAAAACTATGATGGTCTAATAATATGTTGAGCTTTGATTTCTCTATGTCTTTAGCAGATCCAGAGTTAAGATAAAACTATACTGGTTTAATAATATGTTGATACTTGATGATAATGTCTCCATCCACATTTATATAATAATATATTTTAAAGTCCTAATCAAATTAGACACCCAAGTGATACGAGAAAGTTTGCTTCTAGACAAATGATCTACTTTTACCATCATTTAACTTCTAAATATTCAAAAAGAAATATAAAAGCAAAAATTTTATATTAAGAAAAATATATATTATAAATTAGTTTCACTTTTATATTAATTATTTTTATTATTTTAATATATTTTGATATAAAATAAATCTTACTCATCATTATTTGATTTGAATGATTTTCCAACGTACATATATAACAAAAATATAATTAAATATAATTTTTTAATACAAAAATGAGTAGTAGTAGATTAAATTTGTGCCTAGTTGCAACGAGATACAAGTGGGTTACATCTTCATATTTGGTGGTATTCCATAAACACCACTGACCTTCTACTCATATGGACCCATAAAGACAGACAAAGAACAAACTCTAATTATGACTATGTGATTACATAGTAAGACCCAAAACAGTTGTTGAAGGAAAAACTAATATTGTTTGCATCATTACACCATACATATAACTATGTCTAGCTAAAGAGTGGAATTTCTCATCTCTACATAAATACAAAAGAAAAATCTTCACAACTTCACAAAACAAACTTGCAGGAGATGTTCTGCACTACCCGGAGCTGCTTTGTTCAGGTTCATTTGATGATTGCCTATCTTGTCTTGCCACTTATAATGTTTTCTTGGAGCTTCTTTACTGAGCTTAATATTCATGAAAATATTTCTTAGGGCATCAAATTCTTCAAATAGATGAGAGAAATGGAAATAGAGAGACATAAGCTTATCATTAATCTCAATATGGGCATGAGACATCTGGCATAACTTAACCTGAAAATGATAATCAACCTTGTGTAGTGCTTCATGTGAAAATAAGCAATGAGAGCAAGGACTCCCTGTCGATGGGGAATCGGTGTTCATTATCCTTCTCATATCAGGAACTGGGCCAAAAATGGAGACATAAGGAAACGATCCCAATAAGCTTTCAATACCTTCACAATTAATGACACAGCGAGGCAAGCATTAAACAGTAGGCTTTGGAATAGCAGTATGGACCATAAAAATAACATCCAAAAATAGTTGTTGCACTCACAAATTAACCACACCTAACATAATCACCTTCCCATTATGTGCCGTGAAACTAAAGAAGGATCCCATCTTTGTGGAATTTTCCTTCCGACCCAAGCATACAATGTTAAAAATTGGAAAATATGAGGTACCTTCCATGAATGGGATTTGCACCATATTGAAGCATGCAAGGCAAGTTTGTCTCAGGTTTTATGGATTTGCCTCTGAACTAGCAAGTCTAGAGAACTAGAATATTCGCAGGCAATAATTCCTCACCAACCCTGATACCATTGCAATGAATAATATAAGCCTAAAATGGAGCTCTTCGTAGAGCTGCTAGAAGGGAACCTATCTTAACACTACAGTTCAGAGTAAGAGACGAACAAAAGCTAAATTCACACTCATATGGGGACATAACAAACTTTGGGGAAGGAACACATAATTGAATGGCCCTAGAGAGATACATCTTGTCAATTTAACTCTCTCACCCCTACCAATTCACACAAAATATACCTCCACAACATTAAATTTCTTTGTGCATTGACCAAAGAGGCGCCTCATTATTCTGCATGAAGGATAATTGAAATTATGAAGTAGTTGAACTTTGATGTCTTTATCACACGAGGCACGGATAAGAGCCCATGCATGATGACACATGAGATGGGTTAAGACATTTAATAAACAGAACATGTCGACAATTTTCCACAAAAATTATTGGATAACTAATGAGTAATCAGTACATGGAACGAGGAATAATCAGGAAGGGGAATTAATGCAATGAGGAAAATAAATGAAATTGAATAATGTAACAATCAACTTCCAAAGGAAATGATGCCTTAGTAGGGTCCACTATTTATGTGTCATTTGTTCCATTAGGGAATCGAACATATGATTCTTAGCCCATTTATCTAGAGATCAAATTCATCAAGAGAGCATGCTTGGTTTCCTTCATGTCAACCTCAATATTATAAGATCTAAGAATATGGTAAGAATTGTTGGAGCGAAAAATTGTCATTCAACTTTTGATTCTCTGGAGAATCCTAGCCAGAGAGTTGATCCAGGTGGATACTGGTCGTTTTTTAGGTCTTAAACATCCAAAGCCTTTTTGAGGCCCTAAACAATGCTTTTTGGGAAAATTGTGGCCATCACAACTTGTTAATTGACGATGTCTATTCAAAGGTTGTAGTCCTCATATAGATATTTCTAACAAGGTATTGTGCACGTCAAACGGAGATCGTATGCCAAAGTTACGACCTCGGGAAGTTCATGTACCAATTTACCAAACGGGGTCCATAGTTTGGTACTTCATCTCCTAGGGTTAGGTTTTTGGATATTTAAGGTTTTCCATTGTTTCTCAATAATAAATAGGCGTTCGAGCCTCATTGTAACATAGAGTTCAGAGGCATGTAGCCACCACATATCTTCTCAGAGATAAGCAAACATTGCCCGAGCTAGTCTTATTTCCATTCTATTTGTAAGCATATTTTAGTGTTTGATATTAATGAAATGAAGGGTTATTTATATTACATTTATGTACTTCTAGTTATATCTGTAATTTGTTATGTTGTTGTTTAAATAGGGATTTGTTGTATTAGAGCGGTCTTCTCTTTCTCTATTTTTCTTTGCATGTTCCCAAAAAGGTCGAGATATAAGGAGTTAGGGTTCAATTTGGTTGAACCTTTCCAGGATCAGCCTCACAAACCCCAATGGCCATCCATGGGGGAAGAAAGGAAGGATGAGGGAGAAGGAGATCCTATCAAAATATTGCTTGAGGAGGCCCTCGAGAAACAAATTAACAAAACAATGGATAGCTTTGTCAGATCCTTCAACGGTTGTCCATCGGTGGCGCATCCACATCCTGCAGCCACTGTGGAGGCTCCACTCCTTTTAAGGTACAAGTATATATTGACATTCCCATATTTGAGGGCCAAATAGATGTAGACGATATAGATAAATGGTTAAATCAGCTAGAAGGATATATTTTGTTCATTATTTTTCAAGGTGTGAAAATATTACTTTTTCTCTTCTCAAAGTCACCGCCACGTCAACGACTGGTCTAAAACCTATTGTGAGCATAAGGATGAAAGTACGACCTCCATGTTTTTAGCTACAACCACTTGGAATTCGTTCTTGGATGGCATCAAGGAATACTACTACCCTATCAATAGTTATGAGGATAAATACATAAAGTGGACCATGTTGCAACAAGGAAGGGACCAAGATGTGTTAGAGTTTACTAATGTTTTTCATACCCTTTTCATAAAGTTGGGTGTCAAGGATTCTGAGAAACATTTGCTACTCAAGTATCGTGGCTACGTACACAGGTACATCGAGGACAATATGGAGTTCCTAAACATCTCCTCGCTCGGCATGACATACTGGTACACTTTCAAGATCAAGGAGAAGTTTAAATAAAAGAAGCAAGACTTTCGATTTGCGAATCTGAAGCCAGGGAAAGGTGCCACCAAACCGCAGAAACAAGACAAAGCCAAGGTGGGGTGGCCCAAGATAACCCACGAAAGTCACAGGCAAAGAAGAACACCACGAAGTTGAATAAGGACATGGCAAGGTGGTGTGAGCTCCATAAGAGCTCCACTCATAACACAAGTGAGTGTTGGGCCAGGCAGTCACTTGTGGTCAAGCTGAAGGCTTTGGAATCAAATGCATGTTCAGACTCAGAGTCAAAAATTGACAAGGGGAATGAGAAAGGGAAGTAGATTATTGATGCGAAGTCCAATTCCATTGTTGCCACAATGAAGATCGAGAAGGAGGAACCTGAATATCCAGAGGACGTGGAGTGCCTCTTCCAGTGCTAGATGTGGGTAAAGGGTTCACCATTACAGTTCAAGGTCAACAGCAGGATCCAAAAGAACTTCATTTCAGTAGAGGTCGTGAAGTGGATGGTCTTACTGACCATAGCACATCCACAACTGTACATCATCGAGTGGATTCACCAAGGACGGGATCTTCACGTTAGCCAACAGTGTCACCTTTCATACAACATCAAGCCCTTCATGGATGAGGTATTATGGACGTTGCTCCCCTTGATGTATGTGACGTATTATTAGGCAAACCACATAGCTGGAAGCGACATGCTGTGTATGAGTTAAGGCCTCATGCTACTATTGTTACCTTCGAAAATAAATTATACATGATACTTGAGGTAGCACCGCCTACTGCCATCTCCTTTCTTAATGCAAAACAATGCAGTAAGCTCATTTCCAAAACCGGGAAATTTGTTTTCCTGATGATATGCACTTAGGGAAAGAAGAAGACGGTGGCCACGATCTCTAGACGAGGCCCCTCTACACAACAACAACAAATGGAAAAGGTCGTGGAGGAGTATGGGGACATCGTCACCTCCACCGCAAGGGTGCCTCTGTACTGTCAGGTCAACCACTCCATCAACTTAACCCCAAGTGTGTAGTTTCCCAATGTACCAATCTATCGGTGCTCCATTGTGGAGAATGATGAAACCAAGAGGAAGATTCAAGAGTTGTGGCAGAAAGGTCACATATCGTTGAGTTCATCACCCTGTGGGAGCCCGATCATATTGGTGCGTAAGAACGATGGGACTTGGAGACTCTGTATTGACTATTGGGCACTAAATAAGATCATTGTTCAAAATATGTACTCGATCCCACAGATTGATGACATTTTGGACCAACTCAAGGGGGGCAAAATATTTTAGCAAGATCGACTTGAAGTCTGGATATCACCAGGTACAAATTGAACGCTTTGATGTGTGGACAACTACCTTCAAATCGAAGGAGGGCCTTTTTCAATGGTTGGTTATTCCTTTCGGGTTGATGAATTCTCTTGCAACCTTCATGAGGCTAATCGATGACACCTTGTAGCCATTCACCAATGCATTTGTACTGGTATACTTAGATGACATCCTGATCTTTAGCCAGAGATGGGAAGAACACCTCCACCACATCTGCCAGGTTCACCAAACATTACGGCATGATGTAGGTGCAGTATCTGGGATACATTATTCATGAACGGGTGCATGTGGATCCAGCCAAGATGTAAGTCATTTGGGATTGGCTAGCCCCAACTAGTCCAATAGAGTTCTGCAACTTTCTGGGTCTTGCCAATTTCTCCCACAGGTTCGTGTTAGGGTTCTCTCATATCACTTGGTTCTTGAGTAAAGTCACCAAAGGAGGAGAAAAAGCAAAAAGAAATTAGTTTGAATCTTAGCATAAGGTATTCGTAGAGTTGAAACATCGCCTCTACTTTGTACTAGTGCCCACATTACCAAACTTTCAACAACCATCTGAGATCGAGGCGGATGCCTCTGACTATGTTATTGTGGCAGTCCTTACTCAACAGGGGCATCCAGTGGCATATCACAGTGAGACACTTCCAGATACAGTTCAAAAGTATTCTACTTATGAAAAAGAGATGTAATCCATTATGCAAGACTACCGACAATGGAAGCATTACATTTTGGGGAAGGAAATAGTCATCCACATAGAACACTGACCCCTGCAGTTAATACAGATGCAAGGGAAGTTGGAGAATGATTTCCATTAGTTGTGGTCCACATACTTGCAATAATTCCATTTGAATATCAAGTAAAGGAAGGGCAACACCAATAATGTTACAGATTGCCTTAGTCAACCACCGATCATGGTGTTAACCACCGTGCTCAACTCTTGTCTACATAAGACTTCTGATTGTCCACTTCCCTAAAAAAATGGCCCAGAATTCAGCCACTACCTGGCACAACTTTGTCTTCCTTCAAATCAATGTGCCAAGATGATTTGGGAAGCACACTACAGTCAGGTCGCTTGGCATTTCAGGGTCAAGAAAATGGTGGTAGTACTACAGAAGTATTCCTATTGACTAAATCTTCGACAGGATGTCAGGAAGTACATCAAATCCTACACTTCCTTTGCCATTTCCAAACCGACCATGAGAAAGAAATGCATGTATACTCTATTTCCGACCCCTAGTCAAGCTTGGAAATCCATCTCCATGGATTACATGTTGGGCCTTCTGTCTACTAAGCATGGAAATGACTGTGCTTTTGTGGTCGTCAACATATTCTCGAACATGGCCATTATGGTGGCTGATAAGAAGAATATCATAGCAGAAGCCACTGTTAAACCCTTCTTTGAATGAGTGTGGGTACACTTTTGGATCCCAAAGTCTATCATCTCATATCAAGACAATAGGTTCCTCAGTACATTTTAGTCCAGTCTCTAGTCAATGCTGGACACCAAACTCACTAACCCCATAGCTCTACATCCCCAAACTAATGGCCAGATAGAGGTTGTCAACAAGATGATCGTACACATTCTGCGCATGTACAACTCAAAGCATCCACACACATGGGATGAGAGCCTCCCCTATGTACATCACATCTATAATTGGGCTCTCCATAGCTCAATTGGCCACAACGATTTTCAAGTGGGCTTGGTATTCCAGCGACTATGTCCCATTGATGTGGCCATACCATTTGCAACTACTCAGGTAGATTTGGCTCATGTCCCGTTTGAAGCCAATAGTGCAAACAGCTTCATTGAGCACATCCAACACATCTGCCAGGAGGTCCATGACATTCCAGAGAAATAAAATAACAAGTACAAGTTGCGACATGATGAACATCAGGTGCCACACAAATTTCTAGTGGCTGAGAAATTCTAGCTGCATTTTTAGAAGGAATTCCTTACCGACGCCTATCGGAAACTCATACCACTCTGATATGGTCCCTACACTATTACCAAGGCTATGGGAGATAATGCATTTGAGCTCAAAATTCCCCCATTACTTGGCCTGCACCCAGTATTCAATGTAGACCGTCTTTGACCATACTTCCCACCATTGTTGGACACACCAGACATTGCAGAACAACTCACAGCTACAGAGTTAAATCTAGACTGCATGGAACAAGCCACAACTAATCAGATCATGGACAAGTAGATCAAGAACTCCCGACAACAAAGGATCCAACTATATCAAGTTGTCAAATCAATCCAATTCCTTCACCAGGGAAAGTGTCTCACTGGGGACCAAGTTCAACACAAGTTTCCTCATCTCATGGGGCAACTCAACAAAATGGGGGCCATTGCTTCCCAAGGGAGGAGGAATGATCGAGGTGGATATTGGTGGCCACCCAAATAATCTATTTGGACCCACACCATTTTTTATTTTAGTTTTTTAGTTTCCTTATTCGTAGCACAATTTACTATTTTTGGTAGTTTTTCGAGTCTTGAACTTCGGTAGCCATTTTAAGGACCTAAATAATGTTTTTTGGGAAACCTCAGGCCAACATGTCAGTTTAACTAATGTTGGCCATTCAAAAGTTGTATTCCTTGAATATATCATTCTAATGAGGTATTGTGCATGTCAAATGGAGACTGTATGCCAAAGTTACGACCCCGGGAAGTTGATATACCAATTTAACCAAACCGGGCCCACAGTTTGGCGCTTCATCTCCTAGGGTTAGGTTTTTGGATGTTTAGGGTCTTCCATTGTTTCTTAATAATAAATAGGCCTTCGAGCCCCATTGTAACACAGAGTTCAAAGGCATGTAGCTACGACATCTCTTCTCAAAGATAAGCTACAATCATCTGAGCTAGTCTTATTTCCATTCTGTTTGTAAGCATATTTCAGTATTTGATATTAAATAAATGAAGTGTTATTTCTACTGCATCTCTGTATTTATGGTTATATTTGCAATTTGTTGTGTTCCTATTTAAATCCAGATCAGGAATTGTCTTTTGAATTCTTTTCATTAATGAGATAATGGATTAGAATTAAGGAAACACCTAAGATGAATAATTCTTCCACACCCTTATCTTTGGTAATGAACAAATCTTGTAAGAGACTATACATTTTAGCTTGGATATTTGATCTTCTTCCTAGGCCTCGGGAAAAAATTGACTTCAGTTGTTCCATCAGGATTGTTTAAAATCCCTCTCCATCCTGTCACCCTTGAATTTATTTTTGAAGCCACTTCAAAATATAGAATCCATTTTCTCTATTGCATCTTCTAGACTTCCATTTCCAACTAAGATAGTCGTAGCCTCTAGCTAGGGCATTGATGATTAGAGGAAGGAGGTCGATGAGATAAGGGAATCAAATAGAGGAAATTGACCCATTTGTCTTTAAAGGGATGGAGGGAATCTTGTCTACGAAGAGGGTTTATCTCAGGGCAAAGGGAAAGGGCCTTTAGAGAAACCAACTTAGAATACTAGGAGGAATCTTTGAAAATCACAGAATTTCTAGATAGCCAATTTTGCCAACAAATAAATTTAGGAATATCAAGCCAAAAAGATTTAAAAGAAGGTTTGGATTGAAGGGAGCCAAAATAGTGTCTATGCCATTCAGAAATCTTTTTCTTGAACTCCATTAGGCCATCAGGATTTTGAAAAAATATGGCCAATGGAAATTGATAAAACATACTTGGTGAAAAACACCCAAGAAAGAGTTTGGAGATAGATTCTTCCAAGGATTTACACAAACAGCATGTTGATTGGCCCTAAATACCTCTTTCTTCAAATTTTCCACAACTAGAATCCTTTTATGAGTAAAACTAGAACATAAAATATTAACTTTTGGAAGAGCATTTGGATCCCTCAATTTTCTCAGGATAGAGGCTTAGGGGATTCTTGATTGGAAGAGAAAATATGAATATCCTTCCTTTACTGAGTATGCAAAATCTTTCCATCTTATCTTATCGTGGAGGGGCTGATTGATCGGAGTGGTACGTGACAAATTTATTTTCAATAATTCTCCAAGAGGCTTGATGTTCTAATGAAGATCCCCCATATTCCAATCAACCCATAATCCTTCCCTGTTCTAGTGAAGGATTATTGTCTCAAAAGTTATTGTATTAATGTTGATTGTCTTAAAAAATTGTCTCTATAAAGACAATATATAACACAAGCATTATTGTCTCTTAGGATACAATTTCATTTTTGTCTCTCTAGAGACAACACTCGGATTAGAGACAATATGTCTTTAATACTATCTATTGTCTCTCTAGATAAAAAAATTTTAAAGATCATTTTTGTCTCTCTAGAGAAAATATAAAACAATGAAGCCATAAATATCTCACCATTGAAATAAATCAATATAAAACACATTTAATTAAAAATAAACTACAAAATGGTTGATTAATCCATGTTAGCGTATAGTGGAACCGAACCGCCAACCTCCTGCTTGTAAGGCATGAACTCTTCCATTGAGCTAGCACACTTTAAAGAATTACGTGAGGAGTTTTGTCTTTTCTATTGTGATTTATTAAAATATAATTCCAATGTTAATTTCATTTGAAATTTCAAGTTTCCTACTAATTTCATAAATTTCCAGCATGTTTGGGATACAGTTCTCTGTTGTGGCCCATTCATAAGAGAGTTCTTGATAAGTACCATTTATAAATAATTCAATTCTTCCATATCTCAAGACTCTCGTTTACAAATATTCTATCATCGGGTATTGTAACAAACAAAAAAAGCGAAGGCAAAGATGAAATTTTTTAACAACTCCCCACTTCCATAAAAAAGTTGTTCCACATAAATTTCAGGACTGTTTAAAACTAATATTCTATTAAAAATGTTGTTCCACCTAAATTTCAGGACTGTTTAAAATTGATATTATATCTTTGAAATAGAACATTCTAATTTGTTTGCAAACAATATATTGCAAATCACTTCAAAATATCAAGGCAAAGCTTGCATGTATAAACTTTATGCTAGTACCATGCTAAATTTGTAAAAATCATATAATGATGTCTAAGACAAGTCAATTATGAGTTTTGAAATCATATCCTTTAGAATTTATTATTGCATTCCTTTGTTGTCAAATAAATTTGCACTTCTTATCCTCTGCAATCAGGAATAGTTTTAGTTATGACACAATGTCCATTTGCTAAAATTAATCCTATCATAGCATGTATCCATATATTTTTTTGAAACGCATATGTTCTTGAATATTAGCATACACAACAAAATGAATATGCAGGAAGTAGTTTACTTTGACCAAAACTCAATGCAAGACTTATCTTTCTGCACTTGCATGCGATCTCCATCAAACTTACACTCAGTAGTAATTTCTCTCCCTTTCATCTAAAACATGGGACAAAATGATCAGCATGCCTAAAAATCAAATATATAGTCGAACAAAGTTAAAACGAAGAATTTATACATTTTATGTTTTTAAAAACACAGTTTGTATTTGGGAAATAGAAAACAAACATTCTTTACATAAATGATGCATATAAAAGGCCTTATTTCCTAGGGGAAGGTAGAAATCTCCATAGTAAGATTACTATCAGGAGTGACGACTGAAGGCATATTACGCTTTGATACCAACTTTCAAGTTATGCATTTCCAAGAAATGGTTAAAAGATTAATTATCTTTGTAGAATAAGGTGGGATGTTGTTTCCAGCAGAAGTCTTCAATTAGCAACTTCATATGACAACTTGTACAATGTGATTTCATTTTGAATGTGGATCACAAGGTGAGGATCAAAAGATAACATTGCTAATGCAAATAGATGTTAACAACTACCCTATGTAGTTCCCTATGTAGACAAGCATATGCTTGAATTTGAGAGCAAATTTACATCCACATAATCTACTTAGTTAAGAACTAGTTTCAAGGATGCTAGGATTGTCCATATTTGAAGTTTCATAGACTAATTCTTCTTGTAAATGCTAATCAATCTAGTATTGGCATCCCCTCATTGAATTTGTAATGCAGAACCATAGATGTAACAACACATTGTGTGTGTATTCAATATCTATGCCTTGGGAGATGGTATCTGTTTTTGGTACCAAAGGAATGCCCCCTAAGACTTAGGGCAAATCACAACATACTGCTAATTTTCTAACTATTTTCATCAAAAGAAGAATGTTTTTCCTTTCCAATTTATGTTATATCACTTTAATTGAATACACAATAAAACTACTAGTAAACATTATACACATACAATAGAATTGGAAAATATTATTATGTATCTCTACATGCAAATTACAGAGACAAAAAGATCCAGATTTCATAACAATATTAACAGATATAATCACACTAGCCATAAAAAGAAAAGTAAATAGTAGCATTATGCAACAAAAAATAGCTACAATATTGGCTAAATTAAGAAATAAAGGTTTATGTATTACAAATTCCCAAGTACTGTCAATAGAATTCATTCGCTTGGAGTGCTGACACTTGAGTAGCTTGCCTACCACAAGATCCTGATGAAGCTTTGAAAAGACAATATATTAACTCAGCCACAAAATATAATAAGATTGCAATTAATATGATAACGAACAACATGTCTTGTTTAAAACAAAAGCAAAACCTTTAAACAGAGCTAGAGAAAGCAAAAATAATGAAAATGGTTAACATCCACCAGAACTTAAATGACTGAATGAAGGACATATTTATCGGTTTTGATGGGTCATGTTATCACTCCAGGAAACTCTCCTAGGTTGTAGCTCAGAGATCACTGGTAACATATAATCTTCAATATTGTTCTCAGAACTATTGGAATGGATGAAGGTTTGGATTAAGTTAGATAACCATTTCAACTCTATTTCCATTCCAGACATCCATGAAAACCCTCAGCTTGACAAGACTTTAGATCATTAATGATCAATAGTTTATAGATTCAATGGATAGATGGAGAATACTGACTATACCGACAGATGCATACATAAACATATATGAATGGCTAGCTACAGGAATTAAAGGAAGCTTGCAAATATAATTTATCAATGCAGAGATAAGATGATAGTTATCTGACATTAGACACAGAAGAAAACATGAATAATCTATTCAATTGCAAATCCAATTTATCAACGGAGAGATAATATGACAGTTATCTAGCATTAGACACAGACGAAAGCATGAATAGCCTATCCAGGTGCAAGCTTAGCACATAGGAGAAAATGGGAATTGAAC
The DNA here is from genome assembly GCA_000404065.3 of Pinus taeda. Classification (NCBI taxonomy): domain Eukaryota; kingdom Viridiplantae; phylum Streptophyta; class Pinopsida; order Pinales; family Pinaceae; genus Pinus; species Pinus taeda. Next base: position 59,582 of record APFE030917418.1, on the reverse strand, counting down.
ATGTAACAATAAAATAAGCTTATATTACTGGAATGAAAATGAGACGCTACAATGAACAGAGAATCCACAGTCTCCAAAAGTTGAACCCCTGTTCCTCTAAACTTTCAAATATTTATAGGCCTTTTACAATGCTCTCGAGGTTTCTGAGGCTCGAGAGGTCTTAATCTATCCCCTATGTATTTTTAACTATTTGATGCCATGACCAAGCACTCATGAGCTTGGAGGTTTCTTTTTCTAACAACAGTAACCATATTCTGGTAAATGTGCTACATTGTCTAGTGGCTCACTCGTGCCAGTGATGCTCCATGATCATTTGTTGGTTTTGTTGTGTTGTGTTGGTGCCTTTCCCCTTCTTGCCTTTTGCCTCTTGGTCTCTGTCTCCCAGTCTCTATCTCCCAACCTTTGTTTCTCGGCCTCTACATCCTGGCCTCTGCATTGTAATGGAATGGGTCTTCAGCTTTTGCAATCCTTTCGAATACCAAAACAACTTTTTTCTGTTTTAAATAAAGAAACACTACAACACTGAGGAATTCTTCTAAAACTTAGTTCATTTCGGACTTCAAAACCCCTTAAATATGGTTTATTCCTCTATCGGGCCCATCCTTATCACTATCGTAAGTCGCAAATGGCCTATTCCCAGTCTTCCCTTTGTATTTTAGAAATACGTTAAAAGCACTCAAAATCGTGGAAAATGGCTTTGCGGATTTGAAATATTATATATTTTCATTCCTGAACCCCTTGGGTTCCTAGTTTTATCGCATCAGTGCTATCCCTTTATATTTTGTTAAATAACAAAAATATCCAAAATAAATAGGAAAATTCCTTTTAGCGGATCTCAAATCTTATGTAATAATGTTTATATAGCCATCGGGTCTGACTAATCGCATCGCATAAATGCATGGGTACAGGCCCTGCTCCATAATATTTCCCCAATTGCGATCTATCAATGTGATTGATCACAATTGCATATCGCTCATGCCCCAAGCAAATGGTGAGTGCTCTTGTGTTCTTCGATAGTGATCCTATGATGCAATGTGGGTCGTCAATCTGCACACTTGATCAATGGTCTACATTGACTCCGTTGATCACCGTCACTAGTTCCATATGGTCCGCGCTAATATCTGTTGTTTGCCTATGCCGATTGCAATTTCCGATCAGATCTAGACCGTTGGTCAGCCAGATCTGACAGCTACTGTTCATTCATTGCTCACGCCTCTGTTGCTCTATTTTTTCACGGTTTTCTCTGGTTTTTTACTCCCGATAGTACTTTTTTGCCGTTCTAAGGGCTCCTGGCATGTGATTGTTTTGATCTTTTAAATGATCTTTAAGAATATTTTGAAGTCTTCGAGAGTGTTTTGTATCTAGTTTCGGCCACATGCCAACAGAGCTAACACTGGCTCCTTCTGGGGATGAAAGCCTCCCTGTGAGGTTTCAAGAACCATAGAGCAATGCCTTGCCTATAAAACCAAAAATCAAGTCTATCTCCTAGTGTTCCATTGGGTATGGAGTTTATTTTGCACAGAAAATGAAAAATGGAAAACATATTTACAATATGAAGGCTTTAAATCCTTAAATGAAATAAAGTTTCAAGAACCGCCCATTGACTGGGCCACCAAAAACCTCTTCTCCTTTTAGATTGTGCTGAATAAAGGTATTGTTTTGCTGATTTTGAGCGATGACAAATGGAGCTGTCCATAAGGAGTCAAACTTACCATGACTAACATTCTTTTCCTTCAATGCATCCCATTTGAGAACCCAGTCACCAACTTGGAAACTCTCCAACTTTTCTTTTCTATCAAAGGTTTCTTTGATCTTCTTCCGATGAATTCTTAACTTCTCAACCAGTTGTTCTCTAATCTACTATAATTCAACCAAGTTACTCATTCTCCTTGCCATGCCATTTTCGTTTTTGGCAGGTTTATAAGGTACATCATTATGATCAAATATCTTCTCTAGGGGCACTAATCATTTGGTTATATGGTTACTAGGCAGCTGAACAATGCTATCTTGATCAATCTTGTCCTTTAACTTGGAATGTTTGTATTCTTCATTGGCTTTGATTTCTTGGTCAATGTCCATTTCAGAAAATTCATCAAAGACTTGTAAAAGCCTATTAATTTCATCGTCATCTTCAAAAAAATTCCAGTATTTGGCATTGTCAGGCAGAGATGGTCTATATTTCACCTGAACTTCATAACCCAATTTAGGAGCTAAAGTAGGAATAAATGTGCTAGCAAACACAACAAGGGAATCAACAAGCTAGTTCTTCATTCTAGGGATGTAAGAAATGTTGAAACTATTGAAAGAGCCCTTGAGCTTCCATACCTCATCTCTATATGCTTTCAACCTTAGATGCTTTACTTGGAAATTTTTGTTCACCTGCTGAATGATAAGGTGCACATATCCAAACACCTTCAGACCTTTGATGCCCATCTGTTTAGCAACGTTTAAGCCCAATATCAAGGCTTCATACTTTGCTATATTATTTGTGACCTGAAAAGTCAATTTGAAGGATAAATGAATGCATTCCTGTGTGGGGGACATAAATAATACACCTGCCCCTATAGCATCCTTAGAGTAAGCTTTATGAAAGAACATGTCCCAAATTTGTGGGCCTTCTTCCTCCGTGATCTGGAAAACTGGTTTCTTAAGCTACATGTAGGCCAGCTGGGATTCTTCAATTTGAAGAATACAGGATCCAAAATCAGTGTCAACATCATATATGGGATGATTAGTGGGAGTCCTTTCATCGCTAATGATATAAGCCAATTGAGCCTCTTTGTATAATCTCCTACTTTCACCTCCAAAAACTGGGACAGTAGCATATGAGAGATCATTTTTCAATGTTCCGCCTAATCTCTTGATCCGACCTCTGGAAAGTAACATGCCGAACTTGGGCGGTACATCTACTACCATAATATCCATCATCATGCTCTTCATGGGTAGCTAAGACAAGGTGATGGCTCGGTATTTGATTAATCTCAATCATTTTACCTTTCTAGAGTCAAAAGAAAATAGGTCATGATAAGGCTTGGTAATGTCAAGACCCAATTCATCCATGATATCCTTGGGCATTAGATTATGGCTTGTTCCTATGTCTAGAAGGCAGTTGTGAAGGATTTTGTCATGAATAGTGAGAGAGACATAGAATGACAGGGAGCTATCATGATAATTTTCAATGATTGGGCTAAGAAGAATAGCTAGTTTGTCATCTTGCAGATTTACATAGTAATTGGAGGCTCAGATGGCTTTAGGCTCAAGGGCCTCGAGGATATATTTCTTGAAGGACTCATTCTTCACTAGTTCAATTAGAGGTATATGTATTTTTAGCTTCTTGATTTCTAATTCAAGATTGAAAGGAGAAGGAGACTTGTCAAGGTCTCTTACCTCATGAGCTGGAGCTTTGAGGATGATGGGATCAACTGTCAGTTGCTTCTGCTTATTAGCTTGTTATACTGCAGGGACAACATCTCTTTGAATAGGAGTTTCCTTAGCATTATTTATCTTTGACCTTAGATCATATCTGTGTTGATCATCAGTTTGCAGAATAGCTCCACCATCCCATTCTTGGCTGATTTGGTCATTGAAAAATGACTTTTCATAGGCAGCTAAGGTGAAAAAGGAGGCACTACCTTTGTCTTCTAGATAATAGATCTCCTCATCTTCTTCAAACTACTCTTCTTCCATGACTACATTCATGAAAGGGGTCTTCACCCTTTGGTCTTCATTGGCATCTTTGCTTCTTTGTGGAATCTACAACTGCTCATTAGCTCTTCTATACAGATCTAGATTTCTAGGAGCAAAGGTATTAGGAACTCTTCCTTTCCCAGGGTGTTGCTCCACCATTAATTTGGAGATTTCAGAGGCTAATGACTCTATAATCTTTGTCATTTTATTTATCTTGGGATCTGAAGATGATGAAGATTCGCCCCTCTGTCTCCTTCTATCAACATTCCCCTTGAGCTTCTCTATAGCCATGATGTTTGATTCTACTTCTAAGGCTGCATCCTGTATATCTACCAAAGTATCACATCACCTCTCCCTCAATAGTAGACAGAAGTCAGAATCATAGGCTTGGCATAGGTGAGTTTAGCAGAGGTAGTGGTGGGTTTTACTTCAGCTGGTATCTTGATGTACATGTGGTTAAACCTCTTATTAAAATTAGATAGCAACTCACCATTTTCCCTCATTAAGTTCCCAAACATAGTGTGGTAGTAAAGTAGATCCTTCTTATCCCCCCAATTCTTTAGGAATGCATCATCTAAAGCCTCAATATCTGCTATAGACCTTGGGGTCAGTTCTTTGAACCATTTTCTAGCCTCTCCATCTAGCCTTTGGAAAAAGAATCTCATCTAGACATCATCTTCACTAATGTCCATGTTATCAACATAGCTATAGAATTATTCAAGATATTCTTAAGCTATAACACCTTCAGTCCCAGTGAACTTAGGCCTATACTTCTGATATTCTCTATTAGGCATGGCATTCAAAGGAGTGGGCAGTATTAGAGGTCCATACCTAGCAGCTATGATTCTTTCCATTTTGGTAGGTGCTTGTGGACTTGCCATAACTGTGGTGGCTATAAGTGTACTGGAAGTTTGAATGACAGAGGGCTGAGGAGTGACTGATAGGACTAAAGGAGTATGATGGATAGGAGGTGAGGTTCCCTTTGGGTTTACAAAAAAAAGAGAACGTAAAGAAGAAGGAGATTTATGAAACTCTGAGTTTTTTCTTCACTACTAGTATTAGACGCTATACTCTCAACATATATTTGTTCTATTGCAGGACTTTCTTGAAGAGGTAAAAAATATTGTGTAGAACTAACTAAACCTGATGCTCCTTTCTGCAACACCTTTCTTTCTTTGATGATTCTTTTAGGGTCAGGCACTGGGTTAACTTGTGGCTTCTGAGGATTTCTCTAAGTATGCCTCACAATCTAAGCCATAACTATGAAGTGGAGTCGCCAAGAGGTTTGTCCTTCAGTAGAGTCGCCAGATAGATGATTACAACCGAAAAAGTGCCCAGACTTTGTCTATCATCAAAGCTAGATCTATGTCATCTCCCAGGGAAGGTAAGCTTCGGTGTCCTCCCCCCAGCAACAGTGCCAATTATGTTATCACTCCAGGAAACTCTCCTAGGTTGTAGCTCGGAGATGCCTCATAACATATAATCTTCAATATTGTTCTCGAAACTATTGGAATGGATGAAGGTTTGGATCAATTCAGATAACCATTTCAACTCTTTTTTCATTCTAGACATGCATGAATACCCTCAGCATGACAAGGCTTTAGACCACTAATGCTCAATAGTTTATATGTTCAATGGATAGATGGAGAATACTGACTGTACCAGCAGATGCATACATAAACATATACGAATGGCTAGCTCCAAGAAGTAAATGAAGCTTGAAAATCTAATTTATCGTCTCATACATAAGATGATAGTTATCTGACATTAGACATAGAAGAAAACATGAAAAACCTATTCAATTACAAATCCAATTTATCAACATGGAGATAAGATGACAGTTATTTGGCATTAGACACAGAAGAAAGCGTGAATAGCCTATCCAATTGTAAGTTGAGGACAGAGGAGAAAATGGGAATTGGACATGTAATAGCAAAAGAAGCTTGTATTACTGGAATGAAGATGAGACGCTGCGAGGAACAGAGTATCCACAGTCTCCAAAAGTTGAACCCTTGCTCCTCTAAACTTTCAAATATTTATAGGACTTTTACAATGCTCTCAAGCCTTCTGAGGCTTGAGAGGTTTTCATCTATCCCCTCTGTTTTTTTAACTGTTTGATGTCGTGAGTTGGCATGCATGAGCTTGGAGGTTTCTTTTTCTAACAGTAGTAACCAAATTCTGGTAAATGTGCTGCGCTATCAGGTGGCTCGCTCGTGCCAGCGATGCTCCATGATCATTTGTTTGTTTGGATGCGTTGCGCTATTACCTTTCCCCTTCCTTCCTTTTGTCTCCCAGTCTCTGTCTCCCGGTATCTGTCTCCCGACCTCTATTTCTCGGCCTCTATTTCCCAGCCTTTGCACTGTAACAGAATGGGTCTTCGGCTTTTGTAATCCTTTCGAATACCAAAACAACTGTTTTCTGTTTTAAATAGAGAAACGCTGCAACACTGAGGAATTCTGCGATAACGCAGTTCATTTTGGACTTCAAAAGCCCTTAAATATGTTTTATTCCTCTATCAGCTCTGTCCTTATTGCTATCGCAATTCACAAATGGCATGTTCCCAATCTTCACTTTATATTTTAGAAATATGTTAAAAACACTAAAAATCCTAAAAAAATGGCTTTGCGGATCTAAAATATTATATATTTTCATTCCTGAACCCTTTCGGGTCCGGGTTTTATCGCATCAGCATTGTCCCTTTATATTTCGTTAAATAACAAAAATATGAAAAATACATAGGAAAATGCCTTTCAGTGGATCTCAAATCTTATGCAATAATGTTTATATAGCCATCATGTTTGGTTAATTGCATCACATACATGCATGGTTACAACCCCTGCTCCATAATATTACTTGATTTCAATCCACTGATGCAATTGATCGCAATCGCATATCACTCATGCCCCGGGCCGACGGTGAGCGCTCTGTTGTGTTCTTTGATAGTGATCCTGCGATGCAACATGGGTCGTCGATCTGCGCGCTTGATCGATGGTCCACATTGACTTCGCTAATCATCGTCACCAGTTCCATATGGTCCGCGCTGATATCCACTATCTGCCTGTGCCAATTGGGGTCGCCGATTAGCTCTGGACCATTGATTGGCCAGACCTAACGGCTACTATGCATTCATTGCTCACTCCTCTGTTGCTTTGTTTTTTCATGGTTTTCTCTAGTTTTTTCCTCCTGATAGTGCTTTTCTGCCATTCTAAGGGCTCTTGGCATGCAACTGTTTTCATCTTTTTAATGATCTTTAAGAATATTTTGAAGACTTTGAGAGTGTTTTGTATCCACTTTGGGCCACATGCCAAGAGGGCTAATAGGTCAAAACAAGTGTTGATAGGTATCATTCATATCAAATATCAATGGAAGATTCAAAACAATGTTACCATAGATATCAAACAGAACGACTGTGTAAATGTAAGCAAACATTTTTTAAATCTACACAAGTAGCCATCATGTCTCGAGAATCAAGGTGAATCTCATCAAGAATATAATTTTCTCCCAGTCCAATCCTAAGATCTGTAAATATGGATTTTGAATAAGATATTGGTTGGAAAAGAAGATATTAATAAATAAATAAAAGACCATGACCTAATGAAATAAACACCATCTTTGCCTCCTGATTTGTCAGGAGTAAAATGTAGTTAACCATTACATAAGCCAGGTCTGTTCTAGAGTGACTAGGTAGCCCTTCTACATCTCCGTGAGTAAGGATCTTTCATCTTTGTGGTATGCCTAGGAACCCCTCTAACATTGCCCCTCACTTGGAAAAACAATGGATGACCAAGGATCGTATGGCCTGGTGGTTGACAAGGTACCCATCCACCTGAAAATAAAATTCTTATAAGCACAAATTTTGGAGATAGATTCTACTCCTACAAGGCTCAGTTGTCAAGAGATTGGGGATGGTGTTTTCTTCTGCTTTGTGTCATAAGGATGAAATGGAAGCTGCAAAAATATTTTGTTTGGACGTGGAATCAGGCTGATTTTGATTTCTTTAGCCCTACCTTGCTTTCGTGGAAAGGTCCTCTTACGAGTGAGACTTGGATTGTTCAGAACAACTACAAATATCTATGGCATCTAACATAGTTGATTGTCATTTCCTTTCTGCCAAACCATCATTGTAAATTTATTATTTAGGACCCCTCTTCTTTTAGCCTAGGGGATTTTAGAAGCTTTAAATAGGAGTTGGATCTGGTTATGAGAGTCAAACTTTGTTCATGTCATGATGTTGAGTCTCTCTCTTGGTGTGCAAGAGATGGGTATCAGACCATAAGAAGCAGTCTCTAGTTCAGGGAGGTCACTAACCTATCCAATAGTCAACCATGAGTTAGATGCCTAATTTTTTCGCATTTGTGCCTAAAACTAGTTGAATTGGGCGTACCTGAGATAAAAGAAAACACTTGCATCAATAATATGATTGAAAAATGAAACTAATTAACGATGAAGGAATACAAACACTGTCCTAAGGGAGAAATCATGAGCAAAAAGGGTTACCTATAAAATCTATGTGAACATAGTGCCACCCATAAATCTTACATGATGAATCAAAGAGAAAATGGTGAGAATGGTAATTAAAACAATTATATGCCAGAAATGGATTTTCATAACTACCTGAGTAGTACTCACTCAAGTCCGGGAAAGTGCCTAACCACGGAGAGATGGAATAGAGAGGAAGTCTTTGTATTCCTCTATCAATAGAAGGAAAAATATTTAATTATCCAGAAGCAGATGTTAAACATTGCAAGGAAGAAAACATTAGAGTTCATGGATATAATGAATAAACAAACACAAAGTAAATGTATTACCTACTTTTCCAGGGGTGGTAGCCTAGCAGAGCCACTGCAGGGATTATCTGCACTCTGTTATACACCAAGGGTTGATAGAGGTTGGGTAGCTGTCCAGAGGGGTCCAACATCATGACAAAAGTCGAACCCTCCTCTCCACTTTTGCGCTATAGATTGTAGCAAGAAGCCGAACCCTCCTCTCCACTTCTACGTTGTAGATTGTAGCAAGAAGCCGAACCCACTTCTCCACTTCTGTGCTATAGATTGCAACAAGGATGAAAACCTCAATGTAGAAGATAGGCAAACAAGGGTAGTGTTTTTTCAGGACAATCTGAACCATAGATCAAGCATATTGCATCCATCTGATGAGAGGCTTATAGAGCAACTAAACGCTTGGGTTGTGTGCCCACTAGATAGGTGTACAACATATAGGTTGGTGGAAATAAATGAAAAAACAGTTGGTATGGAGGTAGTATGCATGCCACTAGGTTCGTCGTACAAGCTAAATAGATACAAAAATTATGTATTAAAGAGAAAGCAATAGATGTCACTATCATTATAACTAAGGTATCGGTGAGATACAAAGGGTATTTAGGGTAGTATACATGTCATTATTTAACAAGAGTGGTTGCGTGGTAGCTAGTCCCTACCCTATGTTGTTGTTGGTTCAAGTTGTATCTAACACAAGTAGCATAAAATGAAAAAGAAATACTAGCTAGCTAGCTTTTATACTTGTAGTTTCGTGCTCATTGTACTGTGCCAATTAAACCAATGGAAGCACCAGCAATAACAAGGTAAGGATCAAGGGTTATAGTACCTATTGCAAGGCCCATTCTAGAGGCTGTAAAATATAGATAGTCTCTACAGTTCTCACCATGGTCCAAGCTGATAACAGGAGCATGTTGCTTGTAGTTCCAGTGATGCTCTCTCCTATGAACCATGAACCTGGTACTTTGAACATTGAACTACCTATTTTTTTCACGAACCAACCATCTTACATGAGCATCTCCTTTATTAAACTAGAGGGATTTTATAGGACTAATGAAAATGAGGAACTGAGATATAAGATCATTTCTATTCCTGGGTCTCAAATAGGTATACCCAACATTTTAACACCCACTAACAGCAGAGTAATTACAGTGCCCCAAAAATATCCAGGATACCTTCAGTGAGTTCAAGATAATGAGTGAAATCATAGAAAGGGAGGCCATTGGAATCTCAAAACCCTTGAGTTTCCTATCCATCGTACTTGCTTGCTCAACAAAGAAAGTTTGCAGCTGTGCGAGGAAGCAGTATGTCATAATTCTACTTGCAAAAATGGGTGATAGACTCAGCAGTGATTTTGTTTCCTTTACCCGCGTGACTGTGTAAAGTTTCCTCTACAGTTCTCACCATGGTCCAGGCTAATATAAGGAGCATGTTGGTTGTACTTCCTATGAATCTTTGTGTTATGAACCATGAACTTGGTAATTTGAACATTCAACTACCTATTTTTTTCATGAACCAACAATATTACATGAGCAACTCCTTTATTAAACTAGAGGGATTTTATAAGAGTAACGAAAATGAGGAACCTGGTTATAAGAAAATTTGTATGCCTGGGTCTCAGAGAGGTATACCCAGCTTTTTAGCACCCACTAACAACATAGTAATTACAGTGCCCCAAAAATATCTAGGATACCTTCAGTGAGTTCAAGATAATGAGTGAAATCATAGAAAGGGAGGCCATTGGAATCTTGAGACCCTTGAGTTTCTTGTCCATGGTACTTGCCTGCTCAACAGAGAAAGTAGCTATGCAAGGTAGCAGTATGTCATAATTGTACTCGCAAAAATGGGTGACAGTGTCAGCACTAATTTTGTTTCCTCTACCTCCGCGACTGTGCAAATTTTCCATTGACTTCTACAGTTAAGATCCTTCAATCTAGTGTTGTTTTCAAGGATAGCTACCTTGTCCAAAAACCTAAACTAGCACAACAAACCTTATACACATTAGGTATAGATTTTGTAAAACAAAATTACGTTGCAATTCATAAAAGTTTCACAAATAATTATTTTCCTGCCACATTTCTGATAACGAGCTGTGAAATTTCAAATTTATCTCCCCTCTTAAGCTAAAAATTGATGTAACTAACCATTAACTTTTTTTGTTTTGTTATATGCATAGGTTTTATAAAAAAAATTAGGTTGTTATATGCCAAGGTTTTATAAGGGTTGTGATTATGTTTAAAAATGTATTTTTATCAGGGCAGATTTGGGAATATCTAGGAATCCCATGGATAGAAATTAGGTTGAAAAATTGATCCACTACAAGAGCTAGTTCCCTCTAATAAGCTTCTCTTAATGCTGAAGTTGTGGATGCTTTTAGGAAGGTAGGTTGGCTTGATTTATTTCATAAGTTGGAAGGATACGACGATGCAGTAGCACTGGAGTTTTCCTAATTCTTAACATCCCCAAGAGAAAGACTCTAAAATCCATGAATTCTACATGACTTTTAGGGGATGTAGGATCTTTGTAAATGAAGAATTGCTTAGCGAAGTTACTGGAATTCCTAGGGGGCAGACTTGGGATAAGGATGATAGAGTACTCAACCATAGAGCCAAGACCAACTTTTTCAGATCCTATGATAAGTATGAAGAAAACATAAATGGGGTGAAAAGGGAGTCCCTTCCATATGAATGGGGAGAGATAGCATATCATTTCATTAAGTATTGAAGCTATGAGGGAAGGCTAAGCATTGTATATGCTCACTATTTTCAAATTTTGCATAAAATTCGAAACCTGAGCCATCAAAAACCATAAGAAAGGATAAGTATCCCCCATTTCCTACTGCATTCCCGATAATAAATGTGTTAGAATTCAAAATGGGAAATTGGATGTTGTATCACATCACTACCTAGTTAAGTTGATTGTTTGTCATGAGTTACAGAAAAAAATCCCTCGTCAGTCATGGGACCAATTTTTCTCTTCATGGAAAGGGCATTATAAAATATAAGAAACAGAACACCCCACAACACCTCCTTCAGTGATAGTAGAGGGTCATAAAAGTGGGAAGAATTCTGGTCAAAAAGAGTCCAAACGGACAAGGGCAGCAGTTTCAGATGAATATTTCAGCTGAATAAATTTATCATACATTAATCCATCTATCCACTCTGGGCTTTACACCCCCAAGATCCAAGAATCCCAGGGCTTCAGTTTTGGTAGTTGAAATGCTCATGAAAAGAAAAATGATTCTTCAAGCAACACAGAAAATGTGAACTTGATGAGCAAGCACATTCAGTTCATACATTACCTGTTCATAAATTCAAATCGACCATTAGATTGACGTATGATAAGAACTCGAAAAATCATATCAATTAGACCATGTTAGATAAGGACCACATCCAAATGTAGATTAAAAAAGAACGTGAAATTTTGGCAATTCTGTCAGAGATCAAATCCTCTTGTTGCATTGCATATTTGGTGTCCCGCCAAGTCAGCTGCATTCCATTAGGCGCATGGATGATCTGATGGTAGTGGCTTCTCCTATAGTTTCCCTCATGTCATTTACCTGCTGGCTCATGTTTATTCATCAAAATTGCATAATTGTTACCTTTTGTCTTTAAGATTGCAAAAGTATTTTTAGGGTTTCATTGTCATTAGGTCTAGGGTTTCATTATGGTTTCATGAAAAAGGGTTTCAAAATGTACAATAACAACCAGTAGGCACATGAGGAAATTCCACCATCAATATATTTCATATCAAGTGTTCAAAGATGCAGTTTTCCTAAAAACTCTATTTTGAGGAGAAACGGAGTATTTTTTCTTTTATTGTACCAATTCATGTAATTGTATTTTCTTCATGTGTAAATTATTTCATCTGTAACCTTGGTCACTTTTCCTAGCCTCAGTAGCTCCAACCCCCTGCAAAACAAACAAAAAATAAGTCATTCAATTCATCACAAGCTCTAATAAGGTGAAAAGTTCAAAACATGGTTCAAATAAAGTCATTTTCAAACCATTGTAAAGGTAGGTTTTGCAAAACAAAATTAAAAGATTCCTTGTATATAAGTCATTTTTTCAACTTGTAAAGCTCATTTGCACTCAAAAACAAAGTGGAAGCAAGGAAAAGCCATGTTGGTGTGCAAGTGAGATAAGGTTGGTGAAAAATTACTCTAAGATAGAGGCGCGGCGGACTAGGTGGGTGGCACGGCGCACATAGCAGGCGCAGCGCATTGGGCTGTGATTTCTAGTGCAAATTTACATGGGCGCAGTGCACATAACTGGCACGGCACGTTGGGTTTGATGTGCGGCTCATATAGCCACCAAGCCTGAAACCTTCAACAATTCATTCCAAATCACCCAAAATGTGTGGATCATCATTTGTGCAAGTAGGTTGAGCCTTTATCACTATTTTTATCCAATTTTGGTGGTTGTTTTATGGTGGCTGGATAAGAAAATCAAACCCTACCTCTCTCTCCAAAGAAAACAGTGCTAGAATTTGTATGAATTATTTGGTTGCCAAGTTATTCCCTCACCTTTCCACTCCCTCACTCATTTTCCTTGATCTCCTTATTTCCTAAATTCACACATTCCTAAAACATCATCTATTCCTACCCCAATTCCCATTTCCCAAAATCGCAAATACAAATTCCCAAACCCTAGTCCTATACCAAAAACTCCTAAATCATTCCCTAATTCCCTATTTCCCTAACTAAACCCTATCCCAATAGTCCCTAAAATCCTTCATTTTTCCCTCCCTCTATAGTCCCTTATATCACTCTTCCCTTGGTGGAAAATGTCAAAACACATCATCAAGATAGTTCAAGACAGTTCAAGACAGTTCAACACATGATCACCTACTTCTCATCAAGACAGTTTAATCACTAGCAGAGATGGAATCTGTTCCCTCATATGATTATGAAGAGGAGACACATACTGACTCACCTACAGAGGTACATGCACCCAGGAGGCCTCATAGAGGTGGCAAGCATATTCGAGAAGAACCAACCACTCTTGCTAAATTACAAGCTTGCCCTCTTGCCATCTCTTGTTTTCAGCACCAGTCCTGCTATGAATTTTTTGAGAAGCTTGCTAGAATTCAATTTCATCATGAGTTGGCTCATTCGTTTGTGTTGCATTTACATGATGGTCAAGCCACTCTAGCTGGTGTCACTTTCGCATTAACACCAGAATCTATTTCACTAGCAACCGATATTCCTAACAGTGGAGAGCAATGGAAGAAGAGGCAGCAAATTGACCGGTAGCATTATGAACCATACATCAAGCCTGACTATTTGAGACAACTCATAATGGTGTTTCCTTTTCAGTACCTCAAAGATTCTTATGCTCCTTTGATGAAATTGATAATGAGGCATTTCAACTGTGAGGGCCAGTTCTCCCATTTATATGCTTATCATATCTGGTTGCTGATGCATTTTACCAGGGTGAGGATGATGAACATCCCTTACTTCATGTGCTGAAATATTGAGAAGATGACCACTCTAGTATAGCACAAAACTCCTCAGTAGCAGTTCAATAGTATATATCATTTTTCTCTCATAAAAATTGTGGTCATCCATAAGCTTGGCTTCCAAGGCATCACTTGGGAAGACTTCATTTCTCGTGAGTTTTTCACAGCTCCTCAGGGACCTTCAAAGGCTTTTCATGAGATAGGTGGACCTTCTTATCAGCATGAGGGTCATGAGACACATACCGTTAGTATGTCAGTGTTCATCACTTATCAGAAGGGCACTAGATAGTTGTTCACAGCAGCCAAGCGAGTATTATCTCCATCCGAGATGGAAGGGGTCTTGCTTCCATCGTCAGCACCACAGGTTCAGGATAAAGGCAAGAGGCCATTACAGGATGAGGATCCTGTCACGTGGAATGAGTCGATCTTGCAGACAAGACAGACCTTCCTAGAATCTAATGAAGACCTAATGACAAACAAACCAACCAGACACTATCTTTCTCTAAATGTGCTTTATAAATAATGGAGAACAAATGTGTTTAAGGGCCAACCTTATTTCCAACGCAAGTTCGGAGATGCCTTC
>APFE030917418.1:5879-29910 GCA_000404065.3 Pinus taeda | reverse complement strand
TCTAGAAACATCTAGAATTAACCCAAAAGTGAGTTTTTTAGGATAAACTTGCGCCTTTTTGACTTTCACAGGGGTACGCACCCACCCCTTTATAGACAGAGCGTGCAGGTACATAGGGATTATGAACAAAGAGTGTGGGTCCGTAGGTAAGAGTAGGAGAAAGTGCGGAACCAGAGTAATATTGATTTTCAAAGTCTTTCTCTCTTTTGCAAAGCTTGAGATGAAGATCTAAGGTCTAAGACTTGCTTAGGAGGCTAGTATAGGTGATGATAGACCCATACTAACTACAAATAATCATGGTGACGATATTTTTGTGTAACAACTGTCATTTAGACTTGTCATACTTTTCTTCAAGATTGGCCAATTTCTCTTTGGCCTCTTTTATCTTTGTAGCCTGAAGCTCAAGCTCCTTGATAGCTTTCATCATTTCTTCCATGCTCATGCTTGATTCAGATGTTGTTGTAGTTTCTACTGCTGTTGTTGCTGGGATTGCTGCTGACTGTGTAGGAGGAACAGGGACATTAGCTAGAACTGCTGGTGGTGGGTGGGAGGTTGCCTCTGCTTGCTTTCTCTGGACTGCTTTTTCTAATTCTTCCTCCATCTGGATTACTCTTTGATTCATTTTCATCAGCAAATATAATGTATCTTCAGTTTCTTTCTTGTGTATTAACTCTGCAGTTTGAGGATGTTCAGTAGGAGGCAACCTCAATCGCTTTCTCAATGCAGCAATATCATCATCCTTTTTCTTCATGAGGGCCCTCACACCCTTAGGATCCTTAGGATCGTGTCCTAGGTCAACAATAATGTCCTCCAATGTTTCAATTCTGTTGTCTTTAGCTATGGAGGACATTCTTTCCAAATCTAACTGAATGTTAGTGTTCTTTAATGATTCCTTTAATTCATGAGCCAGTGTGGCCTTGTCTGCTAGAGTAGCATAGACCATCTCAGCAGTCTGCTTATGTAGCTCAATTTGGTCCACGGGGTGGATATATTTGGCCATGACTTGCAAATTTTTCCTGACATAATCCGCAGCTATCTGTGGTTGCTGAACTTTGGGTTTGAAGTGGCTAAGAATCATTTTCTCTTCCTTGATATCATATGTTGCCATCAATCTTTCCTGTTTGGCAGGTGTTGCTTTCAGGAAATGGTCATATAGTTGTATTCTTAGTAGCTGATTCTGAGCTTTGATCTCTTTGAAGCTGGCTTTGACACTAGCTGGTCTCTTGCTTTGTTGTGTGGAGGAAGACACCTCCATGGCATGTTGTCTATCTAGCTCTTGTTGGAAAGAGCTAATAGGTGTTTGTCGGCTTCCCTCTCTGTCTCTCCTTGGGCTTTCAAGGATCTCTTCACTGATTTCCTCCTCAAATGGAGAATCAACTCTTTGCCTCTTAGATTCATGCTGTTGTGTAGATCCACTGGCAGGTGTGGAATCTTCTCTGTCGCATTTTCTACCTCTTTCCTCATGGGCAGGAGTCTGCAAAACTAGCATTTGGGGTGTCTCTATTTGCTGTGGAGGAGCCTGTTCTTGGGACTTCTCCTTTGAAGTAGCAGGAAGTTCTGTAGTCACCTGTAATGTATCCATTAGCTCTTTGCATTTTGTTGTACCTATTGTTGATGAAGATGGTGCTTGGCCGTGTTGTGCAGCTGCAGCAGCTGATGTGCCCTCTCCAATTTGTTGTGGCCACTTGAATGTTACCTGCTCACAAGAATCTAAGTCAAGAGTTTTTTCAAGGTCTTTAACATTTTGCTCCATAATTTCCTCCTGAGTAAATTCTTCAACTAATGTGCCTTGTTCCCACGCATCTTGATTAGCATATTGTTCAATGTGTGGGATTTTGCAGTGTGTATAGGGTTTCAATCTATATTTGACCCTTCTGGCACTAATAAAGCCAAGTGGGTCATAAGGAACCCACCAAAAACTTCTCTTCAACTTAAGTTGATCCTTCAGTATTAGGTCAGCATCTTGCCAACCTTCCTTCTTGTTCATGATAAAGGGGCCTAGGCGATCTTTAAATTTCAGGAGAGCCTTCTTCTTGGTGCTGTGAAAATGAGTCAGATCTGAATTGACAATCTGCCTGTAGTATTCCAAGGCAAATAACCTCATTGGTACATATCTTGGGAGCCTGTAAGGACAAAGCTCACAGCCATAAATTCTGATGACAGTGTGATCCTGGTATAGATATCAATCACCTAATTTGTAGCTCTTAGATAGCTGCAATATCTTCTGCATTTCATAAGATATTCTAGGAGGAGGAGCTTTCATTAAGAGGGAGGAGACTGGATAATCAAACTCGTCAATAAACTCACAGTAAGAGTATGGAGAATGCTGGACTTGATGGAATACTGATGACCAGAAGACAACAAATCTTCTTTCTCTTTTTGAATCCAATTTCTTGATGGGACACTGGAATCTTTCAAACTGATAATATAAGAACAAATGGTAGATGTATGAGGAATATTTGAAGATTCCCTCCCTATATAGCTTTATGAGCTGGTCATGAATTTTTTTTGCTATGAACTTGGCATAGTTATACTTGATAGAAGGAGGCTGCCCTTGGCTGAATGATGACAACAGAACCAACACTGTCTCATCCACATGTTCACTTGTTTTGAAGCCTAACACATAGGATATCATATCTACTAGTAGCTTGCCAACCTCATTGAAATGGTCATATAGGAATGGAGGTGGCTCCTTAGGTTGGCAATCTACCTTCATAAATGTCTTAGCAATTCTTTCAATCTTGGGAGCAAGGAAAGAGGAGGCATCATCTAGTAAGTGCTTCATGGAGAAAGGATATAGTAGTTGCGTTTGCTTGAAATTTAACATCTGGTTGATGGAGTCAGGAGTGATATAAAAAAGTATGCTCCCAAATGGAGATTTGACAGCTCTCTGATTTGGTTCATAATTTACAGCACACAAGCGAATAATCTCTGGAAAAACATTGACAGAGGGGAGGAAATAATGCGGAAAATTGGACTCCCATATTCCATACATGTCAGAGTTGTTAAGGAAACTGTTTCTTAGCTAGCAATAGGTGTGCAAATGATTCTTGTTCCCAACTAGGTCTTGAATAAGATAATCATTGTCAGCCAGGGCCATTGCCTCAAGCTCTTTGTTTGGTGAATTCATGGGAGTGATGTCTAGAGCTGATGGAGCAGCCATTTTGAACTTTTCTGTGTTTGCACTTGGAGTGATGATTAGTGAGAAAGCAGACTAAGGACAATTACTTTTGAGTATTTGCAAAGGAGCTGGAAAATGAGTTTGAACTGAGGAAGTAGTCTTCAATATTTGTAGCTTATCATAAAAGAGGCCAATTCACAGAATTCAAGTAAGCTTTTCCTCTCTTTGATAATTTCACTGGGTTGATAGACTGTGTGGGTAAACTGCAAAGGAAACAGGGATGATTTTTGAGCTGAATATGGGAATTTTACAGAGGATTATGGTAACAGGGGGCAATGCACAGCCATATGAAGCTTCCGCCAGCAATATGAACCTTTAAACCATATTTTGAAGATGAAATTTGTAAGTGGGTGCGGGTTCATAGAGCGTTCTTCAGACAGAGCATTGATTGGAGAATTTTGGGTAGCATTTAGGTGCTTTAGTGTCATTAGTTTAGTAATTTGCAGATTTTTATGCAAATGAAATGGAGAAAATGGTGAAACAAGGGAAAATAGGTGAATTTGGGCAAATACCTAGTTTCAACGACGCCAAGGGTGGACGAGCTGGTACAATGGCAAGCTATGGAGTTGAATTGCAGGTTGTGGCAGCTTGGTTAGTCGAGTTTGAGCTTTGGGAGTGAAAATGGTCATGAGAGCGAATGAGAGCTTTACAAATGGACTAAATAGAAATGAAACAAAATGGTCGTTTGCGCGCTTTTTATGCAAAAAAATGAGATTTTGGTGCTTTTGGCTCTTTCACGGGATGACGTCAGCATGATGTCATCGACGGGTCCTGGGTATGGATGGGTGATGTGGCATCTGATAGGGCAGTGACATGGCAGTGACATGGTAGCAAGGCGCAGGTAGGAAAGGGGTGAGGTGGCGGTAATGTGGCAGAGCATCGGCGGAGTGGAGATGACGTCAAGGGGAGACGTGGCGCCGACGTCACACATGGGAGCGGTTTCCGGTTTCATGGCGCACCGCTTTTGTGCACAGGTGGTTTGGGAGGAGGGGGCTCCGCCATAGTCGAGAGGGTGACACATGGTGGGAGTACGATGGGAAAACCACCCATCTCCCAGACGCTAACCATCGACAGGTCCGGAGGGGAAAAGACCCGCCCAGCGTAGATCCAGGTTGCCGATAATCGAACGGATGGTGGAACAGAGAAGGTGGCGGAAGGATAAGGGATGGTGCCTGCGGCACCTGTATTAATTATTTAATTTCGGCAGGGGAGTGGGGGGGAACTTTAGGAAAGTGGGTTTACGAGATTATGAGCGAGCGGCTCAAAATATTAAAATTGTGGACTTTAGGATAAGGGCAAAACATGGGTCTTGTAAGGTTAGGGTTGAGGGGGAATGGTTGTTAGTGTGACCAGATGTCAGACTAACTCCAGTTAGGAGGCGGATGGGTTAGTAGGAGCCCCAGATGGACTATTGCCTCCCGGACTTAGAAGAATATGGCTATAGTGCCAAGGAAGGGATATTATTATTTATTGGGATT
This sequence comes from Pinus taeda, assembly GCA_000404065.3. Taxonomy (NCBI): domain Eukaryota; kingdom Viridiplantae; phylum Streptophyta; class Pinopsida; order Pinales; family Pinaceae; genus Pinus; species Pinus taeda. The sequence goes on along the minus strand of APFE030917418.1, from coordinate 25,251 downwards.
TTATATAATTTTAATAGCAAATAGGGATGGGAAAGTAGTTAGAGAGCTATATAGTAGAATTAGGAGTTAATATGACTTGGTGGAGTGGAAATGTAAGGGAAATGATGCCAAGTTCAAGATCTGGAACTTAAACATGTGATTTGAATGGGATATGGAGAAATGATTTTACATAAGAAATGTGGCTTCTTTTCAGTAAGTCAACTTCAGATGTCAACTTGGTTTCTTTACAAGAATGGAGTGAAAATGGACTTTTTGGGCAGATCCCAAGGTCCTTGAGGGGATGTTAGTGAATGATTTCTGAGGGGATGAAAGGGAAGTTAGTCATGCTTCCTTTTTGTACCATCAAATAACTGCCATGGTACTCCTGCTTCTAATGAGATGAGCTTTCTTTGTTTAGGTCAAAACTGAAGATGATCTTGCTTCTGCAACCCCAGGCTACCTACCAAGCCTAATACACCTAGCATTTTTTGTTACTTTAGGAAGGGTGCACTTAGACTTGCAAACCCTGATTGATTTTTTCTTTCTTAACTACCCTCCTATCTAAAAACTACCCTTATTGCTTCCAAGGGCCCAGATTATACAGTTGGGCACCTTCATTCTCTACCTAGCTAGTAATCTGCCAAGTTTAAACAGTTTGGACAAATTTTATTTCTATATTTTCTAAAACAAGCAATTTAAACCTAGGGAGGCCAAGATTAAACTGTTTGGCCCTCCCTTAACTGTGAAATTCTTCAAAAATGGAACTTTTGCAGCATGAAAAGGATGAACATTTTTGGCACTTCCACTGTCAATCATGAAAAATGAAACCTATTGGTATAGGAAGCTAACAACGTGGAATATATTGGATGAGTTGCAGCTATTTTGGTGGGATTCCTATGGCATGCTATTTTGATATTTTTTCTTCTTTAGCTACATGTGTGTGAATTTTTTGTACCTTTAATTATCAATTTTACTTCTAAATATTTTTTATTTTCAAGGTGTGATAAGCATAACACATCTTCTATGCTCTGTTTTGGGAAAATCGTCATAATTTGTTTTAGTTATTCAGTTTAAAAAGAATTCATGATTTTCATGCTCTTTTTAGCACCTCGCCAGTCTAAACCATTTCATCACTATACTACAAAGTGTTAAAGTAACGTTCCTACCTTGCCCCATCAGATGTCTACAATTTTGGTTCCCTTTTGCCCTAACCTAATTCCCTTTCTGACCTAATTCACTCATCGAGTGACTACCCCAATCAAATCAAATCAAACAAACCCTGAGCTACTATATCTAGCTTAAAACCTTAATCTATCCAACCCTCTTGGTTGTGATTCTTTGGAGAGAGTCCTCTCCATCTTGGTAGGGCTAGCTACCAAGTCAAAAGGTTGGTATGTGGTTACCTTAGCTGGACCCTTCCTCAACCTTGGAGATCCAGAGGAATGGTAACATACTGGCGCTGTTGTCGGGGAATGGAAGGTCCATTTTCCCTGGGTCTATGAATAGTTCACATTCAAGTTTTTTCCTCTTGATGATGGGTCTAAGCTTCATAAAGGCCGATTCCGTAATTGTAGTGTTGAGATTGTAGAGCTAACGTCAAGGAGACAAACAAGGAAAAATTATGCATCCTGATCCACCTGTTTCAATTGAAGACAATTAGAGCTTGTTCAAAAAGAAAAGAAGTTTACAAGTCACAAGTTCATTCAGACTTCATTCCATTGGTAAGCTCTCAATTCTTTACCGATTTAACATTTGTCTATCGAAGACTTTCCTTTGAAAAGATCTTTGTTCAGCTCAAAGTCTAAGGTATTTTTTCCTGATATAGTCTATGACCCTGTTAAGGTACTAGCTCTGAAAAGATATACCAGGTCAAACCCTAACTCAAATCCTGCTTCTCCATTTGATGATCCTCAAAGATTGTTGATAAAGCATAAATTCCATTTCCCTGATACTGAAAGCACAAAATTGGAAATGACCACTTCCTTGCTAGATCAGATGCTTAGTGTTGAGGATATTATGTTTAACATTAAACTTGAGTTATCCCTATTTCATTCAAAATCTAAGTCTTGTATTACAAAAGAAGTTTTTGATCCCATAAAGTTTGACTTATACCTTCTTGCCTCAAAGTGTTTGTTTAATCAACCTTCTGCTACTTCTCAGTCTTCAAAACTTGAGCATGAGGTTTGGTCTAATTTTGAGAAAATTTAAAGCCTAGCCAATCAATTACAAATCACTGTGGAAAAGGCATATATTCAGTATCAGCTTCAAAGCTTATTTTCTTCGATATCCCCTACCGCACCTCTGAAAACATCCATATCGCCACCTTCATCTTCATCCCAACCAACACAACCCATTGTAGTTCCCATTCACCATTCCCCAACAGTCATGGCGAGAGTTGCATCCTTAGTATTACCTGGTCAGTTGGTAGCTTTACCTCAAACCTATGGCCAGAGACTTCCTCTTTTTTATGGCAGCCCGGGAGTCACATCACAACAACATATTGATGAGATGGTTGATTTCATTGACTTAGAGGAGGTTGGTGAAGATGACGCTAAAATGAGACTAATGGCTCAAATTTTTTTTGGAGATGTCAAAAAATGGTTTCGTGGTTTGGCAGCTGGCTCCATTGATACCCCTCAGAGATTAAATGAGTTGTTCTTAGCCAGGTGGTGGGAAAAGAAGAATCCATTGCAGATATTTGTGGAATAAAATACATTGAAAAGGAATCCTAATGAGATGATTTAGGAGTTCACTATAGGGTTTAATCAGATCTACAATTCCATTCCAAATAACATGAAACCTCCACCTGATTTGGCACTTCAACATTACCCAGATGCTTTTGATCTGGAGATGACTTATCAACTAAGGGAAAGATATCTTTGAACTCTAGAAGAAATGTAGAATAGTAAATTAAGTGTGGAAGCGAACTCGATGATTAAAAAGTCTCATTTGAAACATGAGAAACTAGAAAGGAGAGAAACCATCAAAGAAGAACCTTTTTCTTCCACCAATCTTAAACTAGATTCACTGATCAAAACCATGGAGAGAATCGCTAACTGGATGAAAAATTCAGATAGACCTTAGGAGCCACAAGTTAGAAATCCAAACTTCAGAAACTAGCAACAACCTCAATACAAGATAAAACAGAGGGAGCATAAATCTTATGAAGCATCGACATCTCAATAGCCAATTTTGAAACCCTTGTAGTAGAACTATTCTCAAGGAGAATTTAATGATGAAATAGATCCGATTGTCAAGGAAAATCACTTCTTCAGGCAAGATTACCATCCCATTTTATTGATTGAAAATGAGAAGTATGTCAAGGAGATGTAGGATCCTAAGGATGAAGACTACATATTGGAAAATGACAATGCATTGGAAACTCAATCTGATGATTATCAAAGAGGATACTTAAATGCACTCATCTCTTAGTAGAAGCAATATTCCTTGAGAAATAGAGTTGTCCCAATGACTCCCATTCAGAAAAGGACATCACAGTAGAAGGATACTCAACCAAAAATAAATCCTCAAGGAAATCAAAGCAAAGGTAAAGAGCTGGCAACAACTAACCAAAGCAATGTAAATAAAGCATCTAGAAGCAATCCAAACAAAGACCATGATAGACAGAAGAAGGATCAAACACCAAGAGATCTTCCCAAGAAAATAGATATCATCCAAAAATAGATAGACAAATCCAGCTCATTCAATATAGAAATTGAAATTTCAAAGTTAAAAGTGTCAATCCCTCTTACTGAACTTGTCAAAAATAGCCAGTACAAGTTTGATATAGTTAAAATGCTAAAATTTGACCCCATTTCTGACATGGTTAATGTTGAAGATGACCAGCCTGAACTGATTTTTGGTCCAGCCATAGATGGTCAGTCAAGAGATAGTGATGTTCCTCCATTTTACACGAGTTTAAGAATCCATCAATTCATTCTTCATAACTCCATCCTCGACTACGGAGCCTCCCATAATCTAATGTTGTTATGAAACCAGCTCACAAAAAGATAGAAAATATAGATCAATGCCTTAGAATTCAGCATCTTCGAGGGGACAACCTTCCTTACATTACACAAATGAACAATTCTTGGATGATACAAATGGCAATACCTCCTTTCTATATATAGGAGTCTAAGGGGTCATAATATAATCAGAGCCGACATAACAATAATAATGTAAGGGCAAAATAATAACAATAGTGGGCTTCTATGGGGCACAGTAATAACAATATGGGGACTATATGGGCACAAAAATATAATAAGGGGGTTGTACTAATAACAATAAGGGGTTACACTAGTAGTATCGGGACCTAACATGCCCCTCTCCTTCAAAAAATGTTGTCCTCAATGCTTGAGTAGTTCTTGATGCTTCTATATAAATTATTGCCCTCCCAAATGGAATCTTCAGTGGGTAAGTTCTTCCACCTGATGAGATACTCTGAAATTGATCTGTTTCGTAGCTTTCGAAATCTCGGTTCTGTGACTGCTTCAGGTTCCAATATGATTTTTCCTTCCTTGTCAAGTTCTCTCAATATTGTTTGAACTGGGATATTCTACAACTTTTGAATGAGTTCCCACTCCTTTGGACATATCAATATATGTAAGGCTTGATGTTTGGAGGAACACCTCGTGGAATCAAATGAATAGAATGATCATGATCACGAATATGTGGGATGCCTTTGGGAGTCTCAAATACCTTGGAATGATTGTCCAAAATATTTTGAAGATCTGGAGAAATACATGATTTCGATGTGGGAATCCTCTAGTGAACATAATTGTGTAATTACACCCTCTTGTTATTTATTTAGAATCTTTGTCATGCTATTAGATTTGATTATATTTCTAGGTTTTTCTTCAATACCCCTCAACTCAACTTCCTTTCCTTCCCAAAAAACTTTCAAGAAAAGTTCTTGAAAATTAAAAGCTATCTTACCTAAAGATTGTAGCCATTGGACTCCTAGTAAAACATCAGCACCACCCATTGGAATGGAAAGCATTGGGCTATTCCATACATATTCTCCCATGGATAGCTTGATATTATGGAACTTCCCAAAGAAATCTATGGTTCCTCTACTTCCAACCATCACTTGACACTTTGGTGCCAGAAATACAAAGCAATTCAATTCCTTGGCTATCTTACAATCAGTAAAATTATGGGTACTTCCCGAATCAATCAACACTCTTACCTTTTTCTTCTTGATATGTCCTTTTATCTCGATAGTTTGAGGAGTGATAATTTCTTCCAATGCATCACAAGATATGGTCGGATTGATTTCTTGAGACTCGATGTGATCTTTCAATTCTTGAACATTCTTCTTCTTGATATGTCCTTCTATATTGATAGTTTGAGGAGTGGTAATTCCATCCAATGCATTACAAGATATAGTCAGATTCATTTCTTCTTTCTTGATGTGATCTTTCACTTCTTGAACCTTTTTCTTCTTGATATGTCCTTCTATCTTGAGAGTTTTAGGAGTGGTAATTCTTTCCCATGCTTTACAAGATATGGTCAGATTCATTTCTTCTTTCTCTGAGGTTGGTTCTTGGTGTATATACTCTTCTTTTGAAGTTTCTTGATAATTTTCTTCCTCCTCTTCACAATCAATGTAAAATAATTTCTTCTTGGCACACTTATGACCTTTAATGTATTTGTTATCACAATTGTAACAAAGCCCTTTCTCCCTTTTTTCTTCCAATTGTTGTGTTGTAACCCTTGTAGTTTGTGGAAGGTTGGGGAAACAACACTTCCATCTTTGTAGTTGTGAGGGGTAGACTTCCTTGTTGCCATAATTTTGCTTTCCACTTTGTAACAAAGCCCTTTTTCTATTTTTTCTTCCAATTTTTGTGGTGTTTCTCTAAAGAAGGTGTTGCCCTTTGTATCCTCATAATGTGCTATCATTTCCTCCATGAAAATTGATCACGTAACAAGTTTTTTATGAGAACAAAGACCTTTATACCATAAAAATCAATCCTGTTCTAAATATGGGTATGCAATGGATACCTTTTGTAATAGTGGTACACCATGTAGATCAAAATATTGCTCCATCTGTAGTATCTAATTTACTGGATCCTTTCCATCAAACTTTCTCATATCGCCTTTTCTTGATTTTAGGAGGTCAATCTTGAAATGACTGTAACTCTGTACTTTAAAATCTGAAAGTTGTAAATTTGTCTCCTATAGTAGCCCTCTGAGTCCTTTTTCTAACCCCATAGGCCTGATCAGAATTTGATTCTCCAACAAAGAGTTATGCCCAGTCTCCTAATATGACTTGATTATATAATGTTTCAGTAGAGCGAACTTGTACGACGTGCCATGTGTCACTATTTTGACCTTCGAATCTGAAAAATATGCACAGAAAACTATAGTTCATTATCTTTCTATAAATTATTACAAAATTTCAATTTTTTGCTCAGAGAGAAAGTTATGACGATTTTCCCAAGGTCACTTGTCTAGGATGTAATTTACGAGTCTGCAAAAACCCTAAGCTTCTCAGATCATATATCCGAAAATATATAGAGAGAGGATCTGAAATTCAGACCCGAGATTTCGAATGATATCTTCTCAAATGTATTTTTTCTTTTGCTTTTGAAATGTCGCAGAAAAAAAAGTTATAGCAAAAATGACACAACAACATATTTGGAGCAGCGAAACCCTATAATCCAAAGCTCTGATACCAAATGTTATGAAACTAGCTCACAAAAAGATAGAAAAGATAGATCAACAATTCAGCCTCTTCGAGGGGACAAACTCCCTTACATTACACAAATGAACAATTCTTGGATGATACAAATGACAAGACCTCCTTTCTATATATAGGAGTCTGAGGGATCATAATATAATCAAAGCCGACATATCAATAATAATGTAGGGTACAATAATAACAATAGTGGGCTTCTATGGGGCACAATAATAACAATATGGGGACTATATGGGCACAAAAATATAATAAGGGGATTGTACTAATAACAAGAAGGGGTTACACTAGTAGTATGGAGACCTAACAAATGCCCAAAGCCATCATGGAAAGGTTGGGTCTAGATATAACTCGTGAGTGTCATGACTTGTACTCTTTTGATTTTGGTAAGGTCTGTTGTCTTGGTCTAATCAAAGATTTGGTAGTATCCCTAGACCAAATCTTGGAAATGAATGTTTTAATGGATGTGGTGGTAGCTGACATACCACCACAGTTTGGGATGTTATTGTCAAGATCCTAGGGAGAGAAAATAAGAGGCACACTGTAGTTAGACTTCTCCTATGCGACCATCTTGGTTTTGAGGCAATTGAGGAAATTGTACCAAGAAACCAAAATGAAATTCATGATAAATAGAAAGGAGAAACCCAATAATCATCCTATAAATGTTGTACATATAGATTTAGAGTCATATATTTTATATAATGATAATAGACAGAACAATGTAGATAGTCAACTTATGGAAATTAAAGATGTACAAGAGATTTTCAATTGTATAAGGACAGTTTCAGATTAGGAAAAAGAAAGGCTGCCAAGTTCATAAGAATATCCATCGAATAAGGTAGAGAAAGGATTACAACAACCATTAGAGAAGGTAATGGAAATATTAGAATAGCCTGAAGAGAAAGTTCAGAAAATTTACCCAAAATAGAAACAAGATTTATAGCCCTTTGAAGAGGAACATGGCCTTTGGACCATGGACTTTGATCGTGCTCTTGGGATATATGGAGCAGGTATTGGCATTTGGATTTGAAGTTCACATCATCAACAAAGTGAGATCCCTCAGAATGTTAGATTATGCTCATACAAGTTATCTTTTGATTTCACTAACAATGAGGCGAAGTATGAAGTGTTGATCACAGGTTTAAAGATCTTGAAAAGGTTAGGTGCATGAAAGATTTTGGTGTATAGTGATTTAGAAATTGTGTTAAAGCAAGTTAAAGGTGAATGTCAAGCTCACCATCAATGAATGAAACAATATAGAAATGTGGTTTTAGATATTCTTAGGATGTTTCCTAAATATACACTTTCAGTTGTACCAAGGAGTCAGAATCTTATGGCAGATCCATTAGCTACAACTGCAAGCAATTTCAAAATCCCTTTTTTTCAAACAAAAGTTTTGAGATTCATGTGAAGCATTGGCCCTCTCTTCCTGACAACTTGCGATATTAGCAAGTATTCTAGGATGACATAAAGGTGAATAACTTTCTTTAGAGTGAAGGAGAGTTTGAGAATTATTCCATGGATGAAGTTTATGACAAGGATGATTAAGTCATCGAGGTAACCCACATTGATATATTACAGCTAAAGGACAACAATATTCCAAAAGGTCTTGTAGCTTTGGAAGACTTGTTTGATTAGGATGATGTAGCAAGGAAGCCTACATTGGTTCCTACAGCGATGGGTGTTGAAGACGTGAACATTAGAACAGTAGACAAACAAAAACTGATCAAGTTGTCCAAATCATTATCTCCCGAGGTATAACAGAAATACATTCATTTAATATCCAAATTTCTGATGTTTTCACTTGGGATTATGCAAACTTGAAGGAGTATGATAAGAAAATAATCCAGCACACCATCTTGATTAAGCCCAATCGAAAGCCCTTTAGACAAAAGTTAAGAAGGATTAACACAAGATTTCTTCCATCTATAGAGAAAGAAATTAATAGACTTTTCAAGGCAGACATCATCGTTCCCATCATATTTTCTGATTGGATATCAAATCTAGCCTCGACGAGAAAGAAGATCAAAGAAATTAGGCTCTGCATAGACTTTAGAAATTTAAACAAAGTGTATTTGAAAGATCATTATCCACTTCCAAGAATGGACCATATCCTTCAGAGAGTTGTTGGCAGTTCCTGGCTATCACTTTTGGATGGCTACTCTGGTTACAATCAAGTTTTAGTGCACGAAGATGATCAGGACAAGACAACATTCACCACATCTTGGGGCACATTCAAATATGCAAAAATGCCATTTGGTCTAAAAAATGTAGGGGCCACTTTTCAGCGTGCTATCGACATAGTCTTTTTAGATGGAAAGGATGTTTTCTTAGTTGTATACTTAGATGATGTAACCATATTTTCACATTCAGATGATGAACATTTGCATCATTTAAGAGAATTTTTTCAGAAATGTAGAAAGTTTAGGATCTCTCTCAATCCAAAGAAAATTTTGTTTTTATGGAAGAAGGCAAACTTCTTGGCCACATCATTTCGAAGGATGTTATCCGGATTGACCCTTCATGAGTAGAATCTATTCAACAAATTGAGTTCCGTCACAGCTAGAAATAAATCCAAGCATTCAATGGTAAGATGAATTTCTTACATAGATTTATTCCTAATTTGGCTGAACATCATAGAGAAATGACCAATATGTTGAAAATGGATAATGAGGTGAAGTGGTCTGAAGAAGCTTGCAATTCCTTTCATGTAGTAAATCTTGCCTTAACCATTTCCCCTATTTTAATCAGTGCTGATTACTCCGATGATTTTATTATATTTTCATTTGCTTCTGAGCATACCATGTCTTCAATACTAATGCAAAAAAGGGATAAGACCAAGCTGCCAATAGCATTTTTTAGTTACAACATCAGGGATGTGACCCTTAAGTATAATCTCATTGAGAAATAGAGCTTGGCATTGGTAAAGGCAATCAAATATTTCAGAGTTTACATTTCACATTCACATACTCTTGCTTATGTGACTTATGTAGTGGTAAAATAAGTTCTTGTGCAGAATGACCTGGAAGGTAGAAGAGGTAGATCCATAACATAATTATTATAATATGATCTTAAGATCAAGACTGCCAAGCTGGTCAAGGGTCAAGGCTTAGCCAAACTCATGGCCGAGTCAAACCTTCATGCTCTAGATATCAACCTTGTAGCAGCATTGTTTGACAATTAAGAAGTGGATCTCAGTCAGGTATCTAAAATATTTCTATCATCCCCATGATCTTCTGATATTATTTATGTTCTTCAACATCTAAATACCCCTCCACACATGTCTAAGGCTAAGAGAAGGTCATTCAAGTTGAAGGCTTCCAAATATTGTATCATGGAGAACACACTTTATTGGAAAGTCCCTAAAGGTGTGTTGTCAAACTGTTTGACTAAAGATGTGTCCAAACTAGTAATAAATGACTTCCGCAAAGGAGATTGTGGGGGCCACTTGTACTAGAAGACTACGACCAACAAAGTACTAAGAGCAGGTTACTATTGGCCTACATTTTTTGTAGATATCTACAAGGCAGTGCTAAGTTGTCATGAGTGTCAAGTTTTCCAAGGTAAAACAAAGCTTCTTCCTCTACCTCTACAACCTATATTAGTTAGTGCACCTTTTCAGCAGTGGGACCTAGATTTCATAGGTGAGATCATTCCATCATCATCCCCACAACATAAGTGGATATTGATAGCTATAGATTACTTTACTAAGTGGATCGAATCGATCCTAACCAAGCAAGCAACAGATTCAATTATCATTCAATTTTTAGAAACTAATATATTGTCCTGTTTTGGTTGTCCTAATAAGATTATCACAGACAACCTGGCAGCATTCAAGTCAAAAAATATGAATGAGTTTTGTGACAAATAAAACATTAAGTTGGGACATTCTACAACATACCATCCACAATGAAATGGTCTAGTAGAGTCCTCCAATAGATCCTTGATCAACATCATCAAGAAAATGTTAGAGGCCAACAAAATGAATTAGCACAAAAAGCTAATCAATGCATTATGGGAAGATCAGGTGAGTAGTAAGAAGTCTCTTGTTCTTTCTCCTTTTCAAATTGGGTACGGAGTAGATACTGTTTTTCCTTCATTATTAGGAGTACCGGTCATGAAATTGTTACAAGAAGTGGGAAGTGAGGATAATGATATTCAACGCCTGATCAATCAAATGATTCACCTAGAGAAGACACGAGATGAGGTATTTCAGCACACCTCTAATCTTCATGAGAGGACAAAGATAATCTATGACTGGAAACCAAAGGAAGGTGACTTCAAAATTGGAGATGTGGTGCTTCGTTGGGATGCCAGAAATGAAGACAAGGGTAAGCATGGTAACTTTGAAAGCCTATGGAAAGGTCCTTATTAGATTTCATCTTTCCGAGGACAAAATGCTTTCTTGTTGGATGATATGAATGGAGAACCATGCCTAGGAGGACCAGTCAATGGTACGGTCGTAAAGCACTATCTTTTTTGAATTATCCTGGTTTCATTGTACATACAGTTTAATTTTCTGAAAGTGTGAAGTAGAAGATCACCGGAATTCGGAGCCCGATGTGAAGGCCATGGAACTTCAGTAATTTTTTGTCATTTTTAGTTTAGTCATCAGTGAAGTATGTAAGTTTTGAGTCAGTTTGAGTTATTCGAGTTGTCAACATTTACTCATGCTTTTCAGTTTAAGTTTTTGACCATATTGTCCCATATGGTTAGTCACTTGGTCTACGGTGTTCTTAACACCTCTAAGGAGATTCCATCCCCAAGTAAGGCCGATGTTAGAGTTAGTATTTTCGTACTACCATTAGTGATCAAAACTCCTCTTTTATATCATATTAGTGTCTCATGTTGAAATTTTTTATCATTCTACCTAGGTCATTGTGCAAAAATTTACTCACTTATGGTAGCCCAAGTCAAAATCCCACTGTCCCTTAAAAAATCGTTATTTGCTAGCCTACCTTCCTATGTCTTACTGAGCATACATTCATTTTTAAAATCTCATGTCATCATTTCTTCTGTCAGTCAAGTCTACATGAAGTCTAGTTATTTAAGGTCCCATTAGGTCATTAGGTTTCATTCCTCCAAGGTCTAATAACAACACCATTCACTGCATAAGGCCAACAAAAGCATGAGAGTGAAAGAAATAATATCCCTTTTTCATTCAAAGAGGATTTACAAACATGTAACTATGGTTGCCAGAGCTTTAATTTTCATTCCAAAAGTATAAGTTTTATTTCAGATTGTAATTCTATTTCAAAAAGAGAGATGTAATAATTATATTTATTTATGTAATTTTATGTTTTTGATATGTAATAAGTCATTATTCCTAGTTGTTTACTCAAACTCTATTGCCAATATCATCCAAGTAAATTCAAAAGTAAATACTTCCAAAACCCCAGCATCATCGACCTACAAAGGAAATTAGAAAAGAGGTCAAAAAGTTCAAATGAAACATTAGAAAGTGGGTTTTAAATTTAAAACATCAAATTCACTCAGCTATAAAGGACTTCTTGGCTTCAAGATCAACTTCACTTTCCTCTTACCACTGATTGAGTGAACCCCAAGAGACCCTTTTCACAGTCGAGGGTGAAAATCAACAGAACAGAGCAAGCATTGCACATTCTCTTCTGGCACTACGTGTTCTCTTTTGGAACTGCACGTTTACCTGGCATTGTGTATTTCCTTAAGGCACTACGCATTCCCTTCAGGTGTCGCATGCTTGCATGAGGTGTTGCACACTTTGCATTCGCGTTGTGTATTTGCCTAAGAAGGCTACAGTCACCTCCTTAACTCCTCCAAAGTGTATTCAACCTCCAAACAAGTAAGTAGCAGCTAAGGAATGTGTTTTTCTTCCTCCTCGAGTCACTCCCAAAGTGTTTGAAAGGTTTAAATTGAATATTTGGTTTAATTCTATATATAAAACCTAGATCTCCCCCAAAAACTACCTTGCACTCTCAATCCCTTTTATACACTCCCCTACACCTTCCTTCCCTTTCCCTAAACCTATTTATCCTAGGTATGCTCTAAACCTTTGTCCCAAAACCCTAAGTCCTAGGTGATTTAATTGCCTAGGCTCCCAAACCCCTTATATTGCAAATAATTTCCCGCATCCCCAAGCTACCATACTACTACCCTATATCCCCCTCCATTACATATATCCCTTCACCCATCATCTTCATATTTACTCTTCCCCTTTCATATTTCCAATAAAGTACATTCCAACTACCTTATACCTCCTTAGAGTTTGATATTAAGCATCATGGCTGATGGGGAATAAAAACCACACAGTGCGGAAGAGGAAATAGATAGAGAAGAAACAGAGGTTAAGAAAATACATAAAGGGGGAAAAATACATAGATTTGATCCCACGGATCTCATGGAACTCTTGGCATCTGATATGACAGTGACATCCTTCAAATGGCTAGACTGTTATGATTTCTTTGAGCAAGTCCAGGAAGTCCAACGCCATCCTAAGTTGACTAGGCTCTTCATAGCTAAACTCCAAGACAACCAAGTCACTCTAGCACATATCCCTTTTACTTTATCTACTACCATTATATCAGTTGCCACCGAGATCCCAGATGTTGGGGAGAAATGGTTTAAACAAGGTGATTTGGAGAGACATTATTATGAGCCTTACATGAAACCAAGGTACCGAAATGAGAGAAGGGGATATTTTCCTTTTTCACACCCCCTTGACAGATATGCCCCAATGATGAGATTTTTATGAAATATTTTTCATGTGAAGGTAGATGTTCTAGGCTCTATTCTTATCACATCCAATTTTTAATGCATTTCACTAGGGTAAAAATGCTCAATATACCCTACTATCGTTTCCAGAGTGTTGAGAAGATGGCCTACATTGCCCAAAAGATGGAGTATAAATATAAAATGAAGAGTCTCTTTCATCATTCCCTCATTAAAATCATTGTCATTTATCATCTCAAGGAACTCAACATTGCATGGAGTACCTTCATAGCTAATCCCATATTCACTCCTTCATCTACTCAGAATGTTCAAAGCATTGCTCACCATCTCATCCTTCCACCTCCATTCCACCATCTCAGCCCATAGATCATACATCCTCATCTAATGGGTCATCCTCACCATCATCTTCATCATCACCATTCCATTAGTATTTTCATTCACCTAACAGAGATGAAATCGGAAAGCAAGAACACATTAAGAAAGATGAGGCTAGCGAACCCAAAGGGGTTGATTTGGGCACTTTGACACATACTTATAAGAGGGGACATAGGCAGGTGTTTTCCTCACAAATTGTGGGAGGGGCCTTGCCTTCTTCATCAAAAAAAGAGGTACAGAAGGGAAAGGAAAATATTATAGAGACATAGATCCAGCAACAGGAGGAGGACCTGCATGAAATAGAGCAAGAATTTGACTTAGTTGACCTAAGTGAGCATGATGACAATGAGAGCACAAACATTGTCATCAAAGAAAATTATGCACTCATCAGGGAACTCTAAGTCAACTCGCAAAGGAAAAAATACATCATCTCCTATTATGAGTGGGAAAACAAGCAGTTTGAGACCAAACATGAGCTTATGGAGATTCAGCTAATCAAGGTAAAGAGGGAGGTTGAAAGGGCTAAGGATTTACTTGATGAAGGATATGGAGAATATAGTGACCAGTTGGAGGAAAAGGTTCCTAGAAGAAGGCCAAGGACCAAAGGACCAAAAAGAGCATTGGAGCTAGAAAGATAGAAAGAGGATGAACTAGCTAATGAGCTCACCTTAAATGAGAAATTTGCCAAAATGGTCAATGAGAACTGGGAGAATTGGCTTGAGAGGGTGAACAACCATCTTTAAAATCTCCTAGACAAGGCCAAAAGGGACACTAACATTCAGAGAAAGATGGCAAAGGATTATTGTTGAAGAAATCAAACAGCAAGGGCAAAGCTCAAGGCTACTAGGGAAATAATTGAAGCCCTAACTCACCAAGAAGAAAAGAAGAAGCTTGATATACTTTTCTATCTTTCATGTCTTTTTTGAGGCAATTTCATATCAGTTGTTTGGTTAAATGTGTAGCACCCTAGGCGCTACGCACTTTTTTGAGGAATTGTTTGGAGGAATGGAAGCCACCATTGGATTCAGAAGGACAAATACATCTAGGAAAACCATGTTTCCAGCCATGGAATGCAAAACTGGCAGGTGAGAAAGGCAAAAAACAACCTAAAAATCATATTTCTGCCTTATTTTTGGACCAGGCACTGTCTGTTTGAGTAGTCTTGGGAGAATAGAATTTTGGGGGGTAAAATCAAGCCCATTTTTAAAACCAAATTAAGTTTTAGAAATTATACAAGATAATATTTCCAATGAGCTATCCTAGGCTCAATTTCGATAATATGAAAGCAGGTAAAAGTGAGCTTGAATATGGCGCTGCGCATTTAACAGTTGGCCCAATTTTTCACTGCTTCTCTCCAAATTTGATTTTAACCTATGGGAAATCAATGTTTCACTGATGTAATTGATGTGGATGATGTAATTATTATGTTCTTACTATTACCTAGGGTAATTACATTAGGTAAATGGCCTCCACGACTTGTAATGAATCAATTCACTTAAGTTAGGGATGAGTCACTTTGACCACCCTATACTCTAGCTATCAATTCAGTTTTTGTTGTAGATGCTCCTCCTCTCATGGGTTCAACCCCTAAGTCTAGAATGTGTTTGTTTGAGGCCTATATCATGTAATTTCTTAGTCATTCTATAGGTTGGACTCTATTGAATGATGTACTAGCGTTTCAAACTTTGGCATGGAATATATTAGATGAGTTACAACTATTTTGGTGGGATTCATGTGGCATGGTATTTTGATATTGTTTCTTCTTCAGTTACATGTGTGTGAATGTTTTGTACCTTTCACAATCCATTTTAATTCTAAATATGTTTGATTTTCAAGGTGTGATAAGCAGAATACATCTTCTATGCTCTATTTTAGGAAAATCATCATAATTGTTTTATTTCTTCAGTTTAGAAAAAATCATGATTTTCATGCTCTTTTTAGCACCTCACCAATCTAAACCATTTCATCATTGTACTATAAAGTGTTAAAGTAACTTTCCTACCTTGCCCTATCAGATGTCTGCAATTCTGATTCTCTTTTTAACTGACCTAGTTCATTGTCTGACCTAATTCACTCATCCAACGACTACCCTAGTCAAATCAAATCAAATAAACTCTGAGCTACTATATCTAGCCTAAAACCCTATCTATCTATCCCTCTTAGCTGTGATTCTTTGGAGAGAGCCCTCCCCAGCTTGGTAGGGCTAGCTACCAAGTCAAAAGGTTGGTTTGTGGTTACCTCAGGTGGACTCCTCCTCAACCTTGGAGATCTGGAGGAGTGATAACAGGGTCCATCATGGAATGCTGAGAGGAGGTCAAAGATCTCCTCTTACCTCACACATATCCTTAGGATCTAATATGGTCCCAATCTAAAAAAATTTCCCCCAATCCAAGTGAATGGGGCACTTTTGATAACAATCTTGCTCTTCTCCTTAGGGGATAGATTAGGAGGGAGCCTCCTAAAAACCATGTAGTTGGCTATATTAGTAAACTAAGGAGAAAGCACTGATATGGAAAAGAGATGTTCATCTAGAAGTTTATCATCCACCATTTCTTCCGTTCCTATAGACAAGGTTAGTCTTGACAAGAAATTTGCAACCACATTCTCTTTCCCTAGTTTATCAATAATACTCAAATCATACTATTGTAATAACAACAACCATGTAATTATCGTATCACTGACATCAAGTTTATTAATTAAGTACTTAATGGCTACATAATTAGTTTGAAAAAAAATTATATAACCATTGATATAATGCCTCAACTTCTTCAAAGATGTACCATTGCCAAGGGTTCCTTTTTAGTGACAATGTAATTTCACTCGGATTTGGAAAGCTTTTTACTGATAAAATAGATAACATAGGGAAAATTGTTTTCCACTTATCCTAAGGAAACCCCTACAGCTTTTTCTGAGGCATCTATATCTATATGGAAAGGTAATGCCCAATTGGGGGGCCTAAGGATGGGTGTTTTGGTCAGCTTTTCTTTTAATACATGGAAGGCTTCTTGACAATTGTTTGTCCAAAAAAAATATGAATCTTTAGCCAACAATTCAAAAAAGGGCGAAGCCAATTTACTGAATTCTTTGATAGACCTTCTGTAATACCCATTTAATCCAAGAAAACTCCTGACATCTCTTTGTTTTTTATGGATAGGGACCCTTTTAATTATGGAATTTTGTTTGGGTCAACCTATATCCCTTACTTGGATATATAATGGCCAAGGACCATCCCTACATTCATATAGAATTCACATTTATTAGCACTCATTGAAATATTCATTCCAATCCATTTCTTTAAGACTTTGCACATATTATAAAGAGATTCCTCAAAGGCACATCCATAAGGAGTGAAATCATTCATGTCTATCTCAATAGAGTCATTAAGAAATTCAATAAAGATACTTAGAACTTCCCTATGGAAACTAGCAGGGGCATTGCATAGGCTGAATGGAAGAACTCTATAGGAAAAGATACCCCAAGGACATGTACATGTCACCTTATCTTAGTCTCCAAGGCTGATCTGGATTTGGTTGTATCAACTAAATCCATCCAAGAAGAGGAAGAATTTATTTCCTGCAAGGCCATCTAGGACTTGGTCAATAAATGGAAAAGGAAAATGGTCCTTCTTTGTATCCTTCTTAAGTTCTCTGTAATCAACATAGATACTCTACTTCCCATTTTTATTGGGGACTAAAACAAGAGGTGACACCCACTCACTATTTGAAATGGGGTATATGAACCCTGCATCTAGTAAATTCTACAACTCTTCTTTCACAATATCCTTAAGAGTTAGGTTCATCCTTCTTAGGGGTTGGCACACAAGCTTGTATCCCTCTTTGATGTAAATATGATGAGTATAGACTAAGACATGAGCACCTTTCATTTCCTTATAATCACATAAGAGTGGCTGGTAACCCCTAATACATGTTCCATAATAGGAACTTCCCTCATGTAGGAGTGGCTAGAAACTAGTACATGTTCCTATCTAATGACTTAGAGAATCTCTTGTACAAGATACATAGAGATCTCGTAATAACATAACAAAACCATAAATGTACGTCTCTCATCAACATCAGTGAACAAGATCTGACATCAAAACATAAAGTGCAAGGATCATATCAACGCAATGCAAACTCATAATGATGATTCAGCATCACATCGAGCGAGAATCGTAACACAACTCATAATCCATAAAAAGAAGTATAATGCAACAACACTGTATATACCTCAGCACCATGGATGCACGAATAATGGGCTGCTCTACTGCTAGCCTACTATACCATCAAATTTTGTAGCATCAATCACCATCAAAATGTTTGCTTGCACATTGAGTATTGTCACATGCAATAGAATATAAGAAGTGGACGAAAAATCAAATCCTCTATTGCACAATCTGACACCACCATTAGGTTTGTGTCGCCGAGAGGTATAAAATATTCTATGAAACCAACTCACAAAAAGATAGAAAAGGTAGATGAACACCTTACAAATCAGCCTCTTTGAGGGGGCAAGCTCCTTTACATTACACAAATGAAAAATTCTTGGATGATACAAATGAGAAGACTTCCTTTCTATATATAGGATCCTAAGGGGTCATAATATAATCAGAGCCGACATAGCAATCATAATGTAAGGGCACAACAATAAAAATAGTGGCCTTCTATGGGGCACAATAATAACAATATGAGTACTACATGGGCACATCAATATAATAAGGGTGTTGCATTAATAATAACAAGGGGTTACACTAGTAGTATAGGGACCTAACATGCCCCTCTCCTTCAAAAAGTGTTGTCCTCAACGCTTGAGTAGTTCTTGATGGTTCTATATAAATTCTTGTCCTCCTATGTGGAATATTCAATGGGTAAATTCTTTCACTTGATGAGATACTCTGAAATTGATCTATTTCGTGGATGTTGATTTCTTAGTTTTGTGACTGCTTCAAGTTCCAATATGATTTTTCCTTCCTTGTCAAGTTCTCGCAATACTATTTGAACTAGGATCTTATACAACTTTTGAAGGATTTCCAACTCCTTTGGGCATATTGATATCTATGAGGCCTAATTCTTGGAGGAACACTTCTTGGAATCAAATGAATAGCATGATCATGATCGAGAATAGGTGTGAGGCCTTTGGGAGTCTCAAATACCTTGGAATGATTGTCTAAAATGTTTTGGAGATCTGGAAAAGTACATGATTTCGATGTGGGATCCTCTAGTGAACAAAATTATGCAATTATGCCCCATTATTATTTATTTAGAAGCTTTGTCATGCTATTAGAGTTGATTATCTTTCCCAGTTTCCCTTTGATACCCCTCAATTCAACTTCCTTTCCTTCCCAAAAAAATTTCAAGAAAAGTTCTTGAAAATTAAAAGCTATCGTACCCAAAGATTGTAGCCATCAACTCCTAGTAAAACATCAGCACCACCCATTGGAATGGAAAGCATTGGGCTATTCAATACATATTCACCCATGGATAGCTTGATATTATGGAACTTTTCGGAGAAATTTATGGTTCCTCCACTTGCAACCATCACTTGACACTCTGGTGCTGGATATAGGAAGAAATTCAATTCCTTGGCTATATTACAATGAATAAAATTATGGGTACT
>APFE030917404.1:10230-56098 GCA_000404065.3 Pinus taeda | reverse complement strand
CTCCTTTGGATGATGCAAACCTTGCAGGATTTTCAAATCACTTGTACACCACCTATCTCCATCTTATGTGATAATACAAGTGCAATCAACATTTCAAAGAACCCAATCAACACCACCTATCTCCATCTTATGTGATAATACAAGTGCAATCAACATTTCAAAGAACCCAATCATGCATTCAAAGACCAAGCACATACCGATCAAGTATCACTTTCTCAGGGAATAAGTGCTTGAACAAAAGGTCAAGTTGGAGTATGTTCCTTCTAAGGAACAAGTTGCTGATATACTCACCAAACCATTGCCCAGGGAGACCTTTGAATACCTCAGGCAAAAGATGGGGGTAGTTGATGCATCATCTTGTTGTTGAATCTCATCTGTTGGTTGTACGCGAGGTTCATATGGTGTATACACGTACATTTGCTGGTTTATGGATTGGTTGTAGATCGAATGGCACAGGTTCAGGGGGAGCACATATAATGCATTTATGGAATTATGGTAGCACAGAAGGAGAACATGGATGCTGATCTGAACATTGCTGCAATATGTCTCTTTCATGGTCACGGTGGATTATGGTGGATTATGGATTTGGTCAGGCAGAGCATTATCAGTAGAGCAAAGACTTAAGCATGTTCTTAGGGGGAGCATAACCCTTTTCCCTTGATGTCAAAGGGGGAGAATGACATTGAGGATCCTAAGGTTGCCATCAAGTCCAAAGGGGGAGATTGTTGGCATTATGATTCTGGTTTGGTACTATGGAACTGGTGTTGTACTTGATGGAAACTCACACTAGTGGTAGATCTCAGTTCAGGCACTCAAAATCATGGAAAATAAGATGCCCACAGGTAATCCTAGAAGAAGCTGCGGACCCGCAGGTACGCCGACCAAGGAGTGCGGACATACACGCAGGTGCTACGTTCAGAAGGTGCAGACCCCAGTTTCACTCTCTCCAATGCATAAAAGCGCATGCACGTGGGAATCTTCATGAATGATTCATGGTATTAGTCCGACAGTTTTTGATCCTATGGTTTTGGTCCATGGTATTGCATCCAAAAGTATTGATCCCAAGTATTGGGTTCATGGTATTGTGTTATTATGGTTTTGGACCATGGTATTGTGAAAGGCTTGCCTATAAAAGGGAAAGGAGATCACTTGGCTAGATACTTGTGAAATTTGCATATCTTAAGATTTGAAATTTTGGGTGATTGGTTTTAAAAGCTAGATCTAAATGAAGGAGAAAACTTAAGGTGAATATATTGATAAGTCGTGATCTCTCGGGCGCATGAACAGATTTGTGGATCTGACTGATTGTGGCACATTGGAGGACTGTTAATTTGGCCCTAATTAGAAGTCCGCAGGCGATCGATGGCATGAGTGCGGGGGTACACAGTTCAGAATAAGGCGCAGTGTGTGGGTATGCAGAGCAGCAAAAGGCACAGTGCAAGGTACACAACGCAGGAGAAAGCGTAGTGTGGGCGACACGTAGCACAAAAGAAGGCGAAGTGTGAGGTACGCAGCGTAGAAGAAGGCACAGTGCGAGGGTATGTTGTCAATCAGATAGTGAAGATGCGTGTCTGAGTAGAAGTACGCAGACCAAAAGAACGACCAGTGCAGATCTACGCAGTTTAGAATCAGAAGAGCTGCAAATATTTGCAGTCCCCTCTTGGTGAAGTTGCATACTTATCTTGAAAAATTCGTTGATTGTCTTTTATCTATTGCTGCAGAGTTCTGGGTTTAGATTTCTAGTATTACTTTTCTGTTTACAACATTCTGCAGAGTTGGGTGATTATGAAGAGCTAAGGGGGTTGTAGCTCCCTTCCAGGAGAGACTTGAAAACGAGAGAGAGAGAGTTGTAGCTCTATGCAGGTTGTAACCTGCGTACCGATAAAGGACAACACCAGTACAAAATCATCGTAAAAGAAGTTTCTAATTGAAAGAAGATAGAGACATATTGCAGTAGGTGGTTTTCACCCACATTGGGTTTCCACCTTATATCTGGTGTTCTTTGGTGTGACTATCTTTTTTTCTTGTTTAATGCTCATTATTATATGGTACTGACATACAAGTTAATGATCAATATCTAAAGATTAAATTAAGTATAAATTAGGAAGACATATTGAAAATAATTTGATAATACTAATTCACCCCCCCCCTCAGTATTATTTCCAACAATTTTTATCAGAGCAAGTCCTTCTGAAGAAGCTTAATTGCTTGAAGGAAGATCTTTCATCATGAGCAACTATGAGAGGGAAGCATCAATCAGGCCACCGGTTTTTGATGGGACAAACTTCGTATATTGGAAGGTAAGAGTTACTGCCTATCTTCAATCTTTGGGTATAGAAGTCTGGGATATCATAGATACAGGGTATACTTTTCCAGCATCAACTCCCACAGATCCGGCTGAGAAGAAGAAATATGAAACAAATGCAAAGGTGGTCAATACTCTATTGGGATGTCTATCGCAATCAGAATTTGTCAAATTCATGCAGAATAAATCCACAAAGGAAATATGGGACAAGATTGTTCTGAGCTATGAAGGAGATGATCAGGTAAAATGAGCAAAACTTCAAACCCTCAGAATTCAGTATGAAAATCTCAGAATGTACAATGATGAAAGTGTGGCTAACTATTTTATTCATGTAGATGAGATTGTTAATTGTATGAAAAATTTGGGTGAAGAAGTAAAAGAGGCTGGTGTGGTTGAAAAAGTTCTAAGATATTTCTCCCCTAGATTTTGATTTAAAGTTTCTGCAATAGAAGAAAAGGAGAATCTTCAAAACCTTAAAATGTCACAGTTGCATGGAATTCTAACTGCTTATGAAATGAGGAAAGGAGGACCATTAGACAGGAGAGAAGCTGCCTTCAAGGCTTCTGGTGAAGGAGACTACTATGAGTCAGAAGAAGAAGAAGAATCAAATTTTGTCAAAAATCTTCAACGGGGTGCTGGACGATTCCTAGGTAAGTTACCATTCAAATTCTTTTCTTGTGGAAGAGCAGGTCACTATGCTGCCAAATGTCCTCAGAAGGATAAGATTGACAAGGGGAAGGAACCTGTTAGATGGAACAAGAAACATAATGCAAATAAGAAAAGCTATTACACTCATGAAGATAGTGATGGACTATCAAATAATGATGAAGATGAACGAGGTAATCACTATAAAATTTTAATGGCCTTTGAAGATGATGATTACATGGATGCTATAGATGTGTATGGATTTTATGAAGAGATTTCTAGACTCAAAAAATATTTAGAAGAAAAGAATGTGATCATTGATACTCTGCAATTTCAACTTGATGAAAAAGAAAATTTTCTTGAGAATTTAGAATGTGAAATTGTTGGCCTTAGAAAAGAAATTGAGAAAACAAAGGCCCTTAATCTTAAATTTGTTAAAGGATCTGAAACTCTGGATGAGATTATCAATGCGCAACATTCCCCTCTAATCAAGACAGGTCTGGGGTATAATGGAGAAGCATCTCAAGCTTCCACCTCCAAAATTTATCTTGATGCAGCAAGAAGGAGTGAGCAAAGGCCCAATAGAGATCATCAGGTAAATCAGGGACAGTCTTCCTCAAGAACGAACAAAGACTATCAAGAAAATCGGGGGCATGCTACCTTAAGGACAAACAGAAACTACAACCAGCCACAGGTAAAATCTTCCCATTTTTTTTCAAGAATGGATGTCAGTAGAAACTATAATTGGTTGGATGATAGTCGCAGGAATTTCTTCAATGACCAATGTTTCTCTTGCCATAACTTTGGTCACAAAGCAGCTCAATGTGTTGCCTATAAGACAATCATGACTAGAGAGGCTCAAAAACAAAGAAGTGTGCTTGCAATCACGAAGAGGACCTATAACAACTTTTCTGCCCTTGAAAGTTAAATTGAATGTTCTATTTGTAATAATTTTGGTCATGAAGATTCTGAATGCAGGAGCAGGTTTTGGAAGACAACTCAGAAGGAACAAACCTCAAGTGCCAAAACATGGAGAATGAAGGAACTGCAACCAAAAAGATGTGGGATAGCTTTATATGCAGAAGGACAGGAAAATCAATGGTACATCGACATTGGATGTTCAAAGAATATGACAGGTGATAAAGAAAAACTTGAATCATATACTGCTTTAGAAAAGGGAAAGAAAGTTTCTTTTGGAAATGATACCCTTGTAGCCATAAAAAGAAAAGGCATTGCTCAGTTGAAAGAAAAGGTCAAAGCTGGAAATGTTTTGTATGTTGATGGCTTGAAGCATAATCTATTGAGTGTCAATCAGATGTGCGATATGGAACCAAGGTAATATTTCGCTCAGATGGGTGTAGTGTTCGTGATCTTGATACATGAAGAACAGTAATCAAAGGCAGAAGAACTCCAAATAATCTATACATATTTGAAGAAGGAGAACAACAATTTTATTTGAGCAAGAATGATGAACACTGGTTATGGCACCGGAGGTTGGGGCATCTAAGCTTTTCACAAATAAGGAAAGCATGCAAATACCACACAGTTTGTGGTCTTCCAGACATCAAAATTCCAGACAAAACCATATACAAATCATGTCAGTTTGGTAAGCAAACCAGAACTAACTTCCCTGAGAAGGAAGGATCAGCCAGCAAGCCTCTTGAGCTAGTCCATACAGATGTATGTGGTCCATTTAGGACAAGGTCTCCTCGAGGAGAAGAATACTTTATATTATTCATTGAAGACTTCTCCAGGATGGTTTGGTTAGGACTTTTGAATCACAAGGACGAAGCATGCGAAAAATTCCAATCCTTCAAAGCCTTGGTTGAAAATGAATCAGATTACAAAATTTAAGTGCCTCAGGTCCGACAGAGGTGGGGAGGTTATCTCAAATGAATTTTTCAATTTCTGTGAAGAACATGGAATAAGAAGGGAATTCTCTACAGCTAGGACTCCTCAGCAAAATGGAGCGGTGGAAAGGATGAACAGAACAATCCAACAAATGGCTCGTGCTATGCTTGATGAGTCTGGAACTCCCACAACCTTCTGTGGTGAAGCTGCATTTGTTGTGGTTGTTATTCTCAAAAAAACAAATGTCCAAGTAAACAGAACTCAAACTCCACATGAGCTCTGGTATGGTGAGACTCCTTCGGTAAATCATTTCAAAATTTTTGGGAGCAAATTCTATATTAAGAATACTGATGAATAGCTTGGAAAACGTGAACCTAGAGCAAATGAAGTCATTCTCCTTGGTCACGGAGCACGAAGCACGGAGGTGTCATAAGTCATAAAGGGTTGTCCGCCCTTAGTTTTGTAAAGTAAAGTCAGCTGTAAAAGATCCACCCATGATCCGTGGACCATGGGATTGTATAAAAAGAGCTAATCTCTAAGTAGTTTGAAGGTGATATGATGTAAGAGAGTCGTAGCTCTGAAGTAAGAAGTTTAAGTTTCAGGTCGTAGCTTAGGTAGCAGCTATGTAGCTGAGTGCACAGAGGCCTAGGGTAGAAGTCCGTGACTGAGTGCACGGACCCCTGCAACTGTGTGTGTAGGGCGGATAGAATCTATAATCACTTGAAGATATCAATAAAGAGAAGTATTCTGCAAATTCTTTGTCTTTGCTCCAGTTAATGCATCTTGTCATATTATGTATGATTTTCCTTTATAATTCTTATGTGATGCGCGAATGTGTATAATTATGTTGGATAATTGAATGCACTTAAGAATATCTACTTGCGCGGTGCTCATTGTGATTATCTAATAAGATAAGTAAGATACTTAAGACAAGTCTAGAAATCTGCACGATATGTTACACTAGCAGTGCGAAAGTATTTGAATCAAAATTTAGGGCTACGCGAAGTTCTGCTGCACCCTTTCATGGAGGTATCGAAGAGAGGAATAAGGGGTTATGTAGATAGAGCCCTAGAACTAAGTAACCTACGTGAAGGTAGGAATAGAAGGAATAAAACGACATCACGACCATCTCAAGGTGCAGAAACTTGGTTCCAGCATCCCCCCATACTGCTTCGGGTGAGACTTCGGCCTGCGCTCCTTGAGCTGATGCCGAAAGGGATAGTAGTGTAGGGATTTGTTTGGCTAATTAACGTTGAACCTGGGTCAGGCCCGAACAAGCCAACAATAACCAACTTCAGAATTTCGCATGGGGGAGAGGAATTTCGTGTTACTTCCTTGACCAAATGATGGATAAGTGGGGTTGAGAGGACATTTAGCCATAAAATACTAGAGACCTATGCCAATACTTTGGCCATTGTTCCTTTGTCATTCGTGGGTTTCTGTTCTCCTGCACCATGAATTCGTTGGTCTTCTTGTCCAACCAGTATCTAATCTCTTTCTTAGTTAGATTCCAGTGATACGACATCACACATCTCTTATGTAGATTTCGGTCCCAGCAATGGAACCATTGGTTGGCTTGTTAGGGTCTGACCCAAGTTCAACGTTAATTAGCCAAACAAATCCCTACACTATTGGCCTTTTCGGCATCCGCCGTAGACCACAGACTAAAGTCTCACCCAAAGCAGTATGGGGGGATGCTGGAACCAAGTTTCTGCACCCTTAGATGGTCGTGATGTCTTTTTATTCCTTCTATTCCTGCCTTTGCATAGGTTACTTAGTTCTTGGGCTCTATCTACCTAACCCCTTATTCCTCTCTTCGATACCTCCATGAAAGGGTACGATTGACCTTTGTGTAGCCCTAGCCTTTCATTCAGATACTTTCGCATTGCTAGTGCAATGTACTGTGTAGATTTCTAGACTTGTCTTAAGTGTCTTACTTACCTTATTAAATAATTGTAGTGAGCATCGCGTAAGCAGATATTCTTAATTGTGTTCAGTTATCCAACATAATTATACACATTTGCACATCACATAAGCATTATAAAGGAAAATCATACATAATATGACGAGATGCATTAATCAGAGCAAAGACATAGAATTTGCAGAATACTTCTCTTTATTGATATCTTCAAGTGATTATAGACTCTATCTGCCTTGCACACACAGCTGCAGGGATCTACGCACTCAACTGCGGACTTCTACCCTAGGCCTCTATCCACTTAGCTGCAGAGCCTCTACCTATTCTATGACTCAATACTTAGACTTATTACTTCAGAGCTACGACTCTCTTACATGATATCACCTTCAAACTACTTAGAGCTTAGCTCTTTTATACAATCCCATGGTTTGTAGACCATGGGTGGATCTTTTACAGCCGACTTTACTTTACAAAACTAAGGGTGGACAACCCTTTATGACTTATGACACCTTCGTGCTCCACGACCACAAAATGCAGAGTCTTTACAAGTTTATTACAAAATTTGACCAAAACATGGGCTTTTAGCCCCAAAACTGTCCTTCGGGGATCCCACTCCCAACAGTTACTCCTCACCTTCCATACTCGAACAAGAAATTTCATATCATCACATTTGCATTGTTTGTCCCATTACCTGTTAGTTTTCCAATGTTTTTGGACTGACTGGAGGAGTACACACTCTTTCCTCTTCGCAGAGGAAGCAAAAGACTACACCCACAGGAATGGTAGTCTTGTCTATTGAAGAAGTAATCCTTTCCACTCTTGAAGAGTTGGCAGAAGTTGTTGAGAACAAATAGGAACCTCCTTTTTTCCTCGAAGGAGAAGAAGTTAACAATTTACTCTTGGGCTCAGGTTCCAGCAAAGGCAGTGGAGGAGGCGGAGGTGGAGACGAAACAACAGATTCAAAGGTTAAACTCTTAGATTCAGAAGAAGAAGAGGAGTATGAAGCAGACGAAAACATGGCTGATCAAAATCTGGAATGGATGACAGGGACCATTGTCACTCTAGGGTGTCTTGCACAAGATACCAAGACACGCAGAGAAGTTGTTAACAAAGTATGACCTTGAAAGAATAGTGAAGTCAAAAGAGCATCTGGACATGTTCTACGTACATTTGTAGACACTCGAGGTACGTTATGACGATGTTGCATGTAGATTGTTTCCATGTACCTAGGATGGCAAAGAAGTTGTATCGTACCATAGCCTTCATGTCAACTCCATTCAGAACTATGGGATGTTCAAGAGAGATTTTCCTTGAGAAATTTGTTGAGGACAAAACCCTGGCCATGTTTTTAAAAGAGTTGGGTAGTCTCAAGATGGAGAAGAAAGAAAAGGTGAAAGATTTTAAATAGAGGTTTAACTGTATCTTGAACAAGTTCACCATAGACATTAAACCTCATGACTCCATCACAGTTGACTAATACATGTTTGCATTGTCGACTAGCATTGCGCAATTCGTCAAGTGATCTATGAAACCAACACTTTTATAAAATTTCCAAGAAGAAATTGATGTGGAGAAATACCTGCACACTATTGGAGTCATTGTAGATGATGAAATAGCTAAAGACTCCAAATACACAGGAAGGGGGTCTCAAACTACTATGAGTAAGGAAAAGGAAAAGAAAAAAAAGTGAAATTGAGACCCTTACTCGTCTCAAGTCCTTGACAAATGAAGTAGCTGAACTTAAGTAATAGACGATCAAGACAGTAGTAAGTAGCAGAACTCCCAGATTTCCATAGAGGAAGAATGTGACATCAAGTAGTAGATAAGCCTTGTCCAAATTGGAACTGAGTTATGAACACTATGGCTTCAAGGTTGAATGATCATTTTAAAGCCAATGAGAAAGTTCAGCTGGAGGATGAAGATGAAGAAGAGGATGTTGCATTTGATGAAGCTCCAAATTATGGGCATATAATTAACATTTATTAATGTCTTAATGTTTCCCAGACGAAAACAACCACCGAGAAGGAGCCCCCAAAGCAGAACAGTAGTTACAACTTGAAAATTCAAGGGGCTCCCACTATGTTTGAGATACCAAAAGAAAAAATAAAACAACTACTCAAAACAGAGTATCCACCGGCATCCTCAACATAGAAAACACAAAGCAAGTCTAGGAAGATAGCTAAAACAAAAGATACGTCCATGAGCAACAAACTCAAAAACACTCAACTAGACAGTACAAACATAAGTCTTCCCTCAGACAACTCAGTGGGTCTTCCCCCTTTGGATTACAATATTGTTGAAGACATGAAGAAGACCCGTGCAAACATTTCTCTGTATGAGATAACCAAGCTCATGGGTTAGTGGGATATTATTTTGTGCACACTAGGGAAAACCTCCACAGACAATGTTGCCTCTTCCAAAAAGGGACCAATCAAGTCTCCTGGATCACTCACATTTGTGCTCAACGTGCTTTGCATGGATGAAGTGAACTCACTCTACCCATTGTTTTTATTATCATTTTAGATATTCAACTTCAATGTCCACAACTGTTTGGTTGAATTTGGCGCATCTGTCAATGTCATGCCACTCTCTATTTCTAAATAGATCAATGCATGATGGAGCAGTACAACTGCGCAGATCATCCAACTTGAATGAACATGTGTACCAACCATTGGTGAACTCTGGGATGTGATCATCCAGTTATTGTCTGACGGACAAGTTCACCAGTGCATTAACATTGTGATTGTGGACATCCTGGAAGCATATGGCTTATTGCTCACAAGGGACTAGTTCAATAAGTTGCAAGGATATTTTTCTACAGGCTGGTCACACTTATGGCATCCATACCAGAGTAGAAACAACCAGATATGGGTGTTTTTAGAGAGATATATGAAACAAAACATTACTCTGTTGAATGTTCAAAATTAATCGCTGGCTTTTGCAGAACTTCTATTCGGAAATTTCTTTCTAGAAATGCAGTTGTGGTGTTATCTTGCATAGTCGAGCCCCACCCCACCAGATACACAGTTAGGTCTCCTTCCTTGCCCAACTAAGGGAAATGAAACCTACATAGTACATTGTAACAGTAGTAGCAATAGTGTTAGCAGTACTAGCGCGACAAGCGGTCCTTGTGAAGATGACTTTTGGACCTTGCATTTCGATAGATCAAAAACACAGGATGGCTTTGGAGCCAGGTGTGTTTTGATAGACCCAAGGCAAATGAAACACTTAGTCTCAAGCCACTTGGAGTTTGATTGCACGAACAATACTACCGAATATGAAGCACTTTTTTTGGGCTTACAGAAATCCATCAACCTCAACGTTGTTATGTTGAAAGTGGTAGGTGATTAAGAGATTGTGGTACATTAGGTATGGCATGTACGTAACACCATAAACTTTGTTTCACCTTGTCTTAAGAGTTACCAACAAGAGGTATGGCATCTTATCTCTAATTTCCAAGCCTTTAATACCATCTTTGTACCAATAATGTGCAATACAACTGCAGATGCACTGGAAAATTTAGCTTCTAGGATGACACTGCTTAGGGATAGATTTATGGTTGAAAATTTGTATAAGCCATCTATCCCTGACAACATAACTAATTTTCATGTTTTTGATGATGAACAGATACTTCACTTCATGGAAAATGTTGAGGTCTTCAAGGATGTAGCGATAGATGAAGATGTGCACAAGCAATCTTTGCAAGACATAGCTAATGCAAGTAAAGGAAACCTCATCCCCAAGGTGTGGTTTCACTCAAGAACCTATATGACTTGAAAAACCACTTCAAGGGACCCATGAACACTAAAACCCACAGTTCCACACTGATGCACAAACAGATTAATTTGGGAATAGATAGAGATCTGAAGTTCGTGAATCTCGGTATGTGTTGCACACTAGAAGAGTGGCAAGCCTTTGTTCGCCTATTTAGACAGTACCATAATGTATTCATGTGGACATACAATGACTTGAAAACATATGGCATGCGAATAATCTAGCACATCATTCTGATCAAAGAAGGGGTCAAGACATTTTAGCAAAAGTTCAGAAAAGTCCATCTGTCACTTGAACCCCTCATACAGAAAGAATTAACTAAGTTGTTGGATGCTCAGATCATTTACAAGGTTCGTCATTTTACTTGGGTTTCAAAATTAGTTCCTTTGAGGAAGAAGTTTGGGGAGATTCACCTATGTGTAGACTTATGAAATCTGAATCATGCCTCAGACAAAGACAATTACCCTGTGCCATCTATGGAGCACATCTTACAGACAGTATCTAGAGCAAAAATGTTTCTCTTCTTCACAGTTTTTTCGGATATAACGAGGTTCTGATAGCAGAACCTGGCAGGCTTAAAACTACAATCTGTACCAAGTGGGGTATGTTCTCTTATTGACAAATGGAATTTGGGTTGGTAAACATAGGTGCAACTTTTCAGTGTTGTATGGACATTGCCTTCTGTGGGATCGTCAGATAGAGTGTGGTGGTCTACCTTGATGACGTAGTAGTTTTTTCTAGAAAATGGTTAGACCACCTGTGCCATATCAAGAAGATCTTTGAGTGATGTCAAAAGTATGAGATATCCTTGAATCCCAAGAAGAGCAGCTTTTCAGTGTTTGAGGGGAACCTCCTTGGGCATATCATTGCCAGGAGTGGGATCAAGGTTGATCTAGACCGAGTCTGAAATATCACGCAAATTCCTCACCCAATCAATAATAAAGCTATGCATTCCTTCTTGGGGAAGATCAACTTCCTCCAGAAATTCATCTCATATTATGCATAGATTGTTAAACCTATCCAAGATATGATAAAAAAGGACGTAGTCTACAACTGGGGGAAGAAGGAAAAGGATTTTTTTTCTCGTATCAAGAAGGTGATAACATATGCACTCGCTTTATACACCCCAAATTCCAGCAAGTATTTTTTTCTTTACACATTCGCTTCTGACAATTCACTCACTGCAGTGCTCACACAGAAGGAAGATCTTAACAATGAACATCCCATCTGCTTCATGAGCACGAGCATGCAGGGATGTGAGATAAAATATCATGTCATGGATAAGCAATCATACACAATATACAAGGCAGTAAAACACTTTAGACCCTACCTGCTGAAAAATCGTTGCATAGTCTTTGTGCCACACCCAGTAGTCAGATCGTTGCTCATTTAGCAAGAGCTAGGTGAAAGACATTCAAACTATATGAAAGGACTACAAGAGTATGATCTTGATATCAATCTAGTTCACACCATCAAGGGTCACAGTCTCTACAAACTTGCAGCAGAAGTGTTACATGCACAAGAGGAGGAAGAAGATCTCGCTAGATGGGAGAAATAAATCAATACATGTAATGTAGAGTGAGCACCACCCACTTCGCACGATGACTCTTGGTACGAAGAAGTGCATCGGTACCTTGAGCATGGCACCATGCCCTCTCACTCTTTCATGTGAAAGAAGAGGGCGCTCCAACTCAAAGCCTTATCTTACCAGTTGGTGCATGGAGTGCTTTACAGAAAGCCCAACAATGGCATTTTTCTCAAGTGCCTAGAAGCACAAGATTCAGAGAGAGTGTTACGTGATCTGCATGATGGACCAGTCAGAGGTCCCTTCACGGGTAACACAACAGTCCATAAAGTCATGAGAGATGGTTTCTACTAGCCCACATTATTTAAGGATGCAGATTCTTATGCTTAGAAGTGTCTGTTCTATCAGCGATGCACCGATAGAACTCGAAGGTCAGCAGCCTGGCTACAGCCTGTTGCAGTGGATGAACCATTCCGATAGTGGGGCTTAGACATCATTGGGGAAATATTTCCACATTCATCAAAGCAACACTACTAAATCCTGACTGCTACAGATTACTTCACGCTATGGATAGAAGTAGTTCCTCTCAAACAAGTGAATGACCAGGAAGTCATAAGATTCCTTTAGTAGAACATCATTTCGAGGTTTGGCATT
Source organism: Pinus taeda (assembly GCA_000404065.3). Classification (NCBI taxonomy): domain Eukaryota; kingdom Viridiplantae; phylum Streptophyta; class Pinopsida; order Pinales; family Pinaceae; genus Pinus; species Pinus taeda. The sequence continues at coordinate 43,426 of APFE030917404.1, read as the reverse complement.
CCTGTATCAATTGTTTTTGACAATGCAACTTACTTCTGTTTGTTGAAAATTTACGATTTTGCATTGCATTATGGTATTGTGCTTAAGCATTCAACTAACTACTACCCGTAGGGAAATGGTCTTACTGAATCTACAAACAAAAATCTCATCCGCATCATAAAAAAGACCATTTACTTTGAACAACTAGAATTCCACTTTGGTGAATGCACTTTGGGCTGATCAGGTTACACCCAGGCCCTCTCTAAACACATCTCCATACTTCCTTGTTTACAGAAAATAATCCATCATCCCACCAAATATCTACTTCCCTGCTCTCCACTTATCCCAAGAATCACAATGCAACTCGTGTCTATTGGTCCAACGTAGGATGGAAACATTACACAAGTTACAAGAAGCATGGATGAAAGAAAAATAAAAATTCTCACTCCACCAGAAGCCTATAGAGAGATGGTTCAATCGAAATTCTGCAGGGAACACCAACTTCGTTGTGGGTGACTTAGTCTTGAAGTGGGATAAACCCTACAAAGACAAAGGCAAACACATGAATTTCTTGTCCTTGTGGATTGGTCCTTTCATGGTTCATGAAAAAATTGGCCAACACACGTATCATCTACAATCACTTGACGAGAGGATTGACAACCTTCTTGTCAATGGCCAAGATTTAAAATGTTATTTTCAATGATCTGGGGCTGCGCCCTGCCTTATGTACATAGTCTTTTCATTTCTTGTTATGTTGCTTTACTTTGTTGTTTTCACTTCGCTTTGATTTGCTTTGTTTTGATTGTCTTGTCATTTTATTTTCATAAATAAGTGTTTTCCTATACTATGTTTTGGCTTTTAAATAAGTATGTGGTTGAAGTTAAAGAGTCTTGTGACACTGCAATGCTTGGCTAGTCTTGTGTCCATCTTCTCTATGCTTGGTTGTAACTTTTGGCCGATGAAGGCTTGATGGAAAATACGATCTATTTGTAAGGGAAGATCTGGTAAAACCATGAACCTATGTCCAAAATAGGAAACCTCATGCCCGTACTTAGTATTATGCTCTGTGTGCTCAAGCTTATCCAACTAGTAGAAATGGAGAAGGGGGAAAATTTGAACGAGAAAACCTAAATCAAAGGTCTTACATGCTTCTCTAAAGGAAAAATATCTTTTGTTCTAAATAAGCCAGGGTCCCTCTTCTGCCCCAAAAATAAATAAGTTCCTATGCACAGTTCTCTTTAAAAAAAAAACACAAAGGCAAAAGAAGAGAAAGGATTCCTGCACAAAGAGGTGAAGTAGGGAACTCCACCAGGGTACTGACCAGGCTCGCTGGAAGTGGAGCAATGCTTGTGTTCCTGTGTGACTCTATCAGGGTACTATCCAGGCCTGCTAACAATAGAGCAACACCAGAGATGAAAACTTATACTCTAAAAATCTAACACTTGTGAACCAAAATACCCTTCCCAATTTTGAAACACTGTGATCTAATAGAAAGTTTTGTTGTGTTTGACTGATTTGGTACAAGGTGAACCATGTGTGTACATGGGGTAAGTGGGGAAGCCAAGGTAACTTTCACAATGAATCAATACTCCTTGGAAGGCCAAGGCCCTGTGCTAAAAATGAACTGAAACAGAGAAGCTGGTATTTAGCTAGTGTGTTGCCAACTGTTGTAGAAGCTGCAACATCCTCCAAAATTTTGGCCTCCATCCAAATTTTAGAGCCTTCCTTGGTTTTTCCCCTAATAGTTGGAAACACTCGGGCTCATTCCATGAGCTCTTGTCAAGTCTTTACACCCTCTTTTCTAGATCATCCACTAGTCATCTTTTGGAATGTTGATTGCTATGCCATGCTTGCGATCTTGTTCTAGAAATTCGGAAGGTTTTTCTTTATGTGCATGAGTTGTTTTCGCTCTATGAACATCAATTGTACTCACACACAAAGTTGCACAGACTGTCGCACAAGTGTCATCACGATCGTTTGAAGATCTATCTCAAGTGTTGCACTTATCTCTCTTAGCCTTTAAGTCAGTCTCACTGAGCACATGTTTGTCTTATTGGTTTGAGGTGTCTTGTCGTTGAGTCATGGTAAGTGTGTGATCACAATGTCATGTATGCACAAGTTCAATTTCTCTCACACTTAGCCATTTTTCCTAAACATATGTCGACCAGGAAACCCTCCTTCAATCGGACCCCTACTGAGTTGCAATGAAAAGTCTAAGCTCTCAGTGATCCTGCTATGCTTCCTAGAACTACACAGAGCTTGAGGTTGTCCTTTGGGGTAGCCTACACTACACAATCCTAGAAGTGAGCAAGTTGATTGTCTCCTAGAACTGCACAAAATTTATATCATCAAGCCTCCCTCAAGTCTACTGAAAACCTGAACTGCATTGTGACTCGGGGTTGCACTGCTCCCCAAAACTATGCAAAAGTTGCTCAGCTACCTACCCTGCATTGTCTATAGAAACTGCGCATGTGAGTCAGGCCTTTGTTGCCTGTCACTGCGTTGTTCCAAGGAATTACGTAGATCTGACTGGCAGGCCCCCTATTAGATTGACCTACCCTCCCTTTGAAAATTGTGCAATTTTGACTGCCACTCTCCTTGCTACTCTGCTCTGTACTCATCCTGGAAACTGTGTAGCAACTACCTATTTGACACTATCTCTCAGAAATGCACAGTTATGACCAGCATCTCCCCGTAGCCTGCTTTAGCCCTGCTCTGGAAAACTGCACATAAATGTTTGTCAGTGCCTCCTGTTTCCCACTCAGTCTTCCTAAGAGAAAACGCATAGATTCCCAGCTAGACCCCCAGATGACCTGCCCATTCCTCATCCTAAAAAATGCGTAGAATTTCCTAGCAGTCCCTCCCAACACCATGCCTTGTCTTCCTCCCGGGAACTACGCAATTTTTCCCAGTTGGGTTCTACCTTGCAGTTGTCACTACTGTCCCAGATTACACAAATCTGCCTCTTAGTGACATCTGTGTAGTTTTCCCAACATTACTCCAAAGCCTCTCATCCCAACCTGAGTTGTGCTCTGTGCAATTTCAGTGCCTTGTCCTCTCTCCTGGTCACCTACACCTGAAACAAAAAATAGGGCTTCATGCTAGACTAGGATATTTTTGGATTTGATGTGGTCTCATCATGAGTGATTGTAGGAACAGGTACATTGATGAAACATGGCACCATGACGAACAGGATGAAGAAGGAGTGCATGCTAGAAGGCTTGATCATAGTTGAATGAACGTACGATGCACATCAAGTAGCAAGCGGAAGGGACACATACATGTGCACCATCAAGCAAAGACCACGAAATCGAATACCCCACACACTTTGCCATGCGAAGTTGAATACATGATAAACCAAGCGCACACCTATCACTCAACAGCATAACAACTCCACACAGACACCACAGTCATCCAGTACATGTCAACAGTTTCATGTCGAGTTGGGTCAAGGGTTGTCTCGGCCACATCACTACTATGGGCCATACTTGTTGTAATCAAATGTAATGTAATTTGAAATTCCAAGAGACACACATATGAAGTTGACGAGTCATGTAAGTTGAAAAGTCACAGGAATTCAAACAGTCATGAGGGAAGTCAAAGAGTCACAAGGTTCAGTTATCCCCCTTGGCTATATATGCCCCCTCATTGTATGAGCAAAGTAATTTTCATGTTGGCTCCTCCCACGTAGCCTTAAGAGTTTGTAGTCTGTTCTTTGAGGAGAAAGGAGTGGCTCCAATGTTCCACTACTGGGGCTAGTGATGTATGGTGTACAATTGTGTCTTGGAAATTTTTCTTAATTCAGAATCATGTCTCAGGCCAGCACGTTTTCACGCATGTTTTGTATCCATTTGTAAGACTATTCTTTAAACATTTGTAATGCATGTTTTCTTAACCTATACTAAGATAGTTGAACTACTTCAGTTATTTTATTACTTACATTGTTGAAGATTTGTTGTATTGTTTATCATTGTTGTCCTGTTCGTGTGGACTACTCCATCAGACCTTAGACAAACCATCCTTGTGTTTTCTTGTTTATAATGACCGTCACCCCCGTGTGAACTATTTCATTGGACAGTGCACGTGTTTTCCCTTGTACTCTCGTTTTAATGGTTGCTGCATTTGCTGTGGACTATTCCATTGGATGTTGGATAGAGCCTTGTTGTTTAACGTGTGTCTCTCCTTGGGTGGTACTACTACCTCTCATCTAGAGGCTCACTTTTAACCTCTCCCTTACAGTAAGAGGACCCAGACACAAAGTTACATTACACACTCACCAGGCATACTCACCAGGCATACTCACCTAGCTTTCTTGAAGTTACAAGCATAACACTCTCATGTGTTGAACATCAAGAGCTAAGGCAAATATCTAAGATAACGGAAACCAGACCATCATACTGAATGGGACTCCTACACCAAATGGTGTGAGGTCTAGTTGGGACTTCATACTGGCAGATCCCCTAAATTTTGGCGGGTCCAACACTATCAACAGATTGCAAAATTTTTAGACAAGCTAAAGGTTAAAGTGTTCAAAGTTACACACAATAATTTTTAAGGAGAGCTCTAATCTTCAGTGTTGATTTGTCTTCACAAGACACTCTCTTTAAATACATAGGTGGATTACATAGTAATTTGAGAGACATTATACTTATGTTTAATCCCACCAATCTAGATGAAGTATGTTTTTAGGCAACTCATTTAGAATCAAGAGGCAAGAATGTTCCTCAAGAGACTAGTAAGAAACCATCCAAATATGGAGACAAAGGAAAGGGGAAGTTTAAAAGCAAAGGAAAAAATAATACTACAGTCAAAAAACAGGGAGAGAAACTTATCTATAAACATTGTTCAAAACAAGGCGATGATGAAGAGCATTATTGGAAACTACATCCAAAAATGAGAGCAAATAAGTTCAATAACAAGGGGAAACAAAATAATACTACTAAAAATCAATAAGTTCTAGGATATGATTCACATGATGAAACCAAAATCACAACCATGGGAATAAAAGGTAAAGCTTCTAATGCAAGTACTAGTTCTTCTAGTAAGCCTATTGAGTTTCAAAATGATAAAGAAAGAAACGAGATTTTCCATATCAAGGTCATTACTAAACATACAAAATTTAATACCTTGTTTGATAGTGGATCCCAAGTCAATCTTATTTCTAATGCTATTGTCAAGAAACCAAATCTAGAAACTACACCTCATACTAAAACTTACCCTTTGAGTTTGGTATGTGGAGATGCCAAATTTCAAATGGCAAGAAAATGTAAACTTAAATTTGCCATCACTACAAACTTTATTGATGAGGTAGAGCTTGATGTTGTACCACTTGACATATGTGGAATTGTTTTAGGGAGTCCATACTTGTATGACAGAAAATCCATATTCTATTGCCATGAGGAAAAATATCATCTTTTTAAAGATGGAGTTGAGTATATTGTTACAACAAATCGCAAGAAAATGAACTTATCTCTTGTAAGTGTTGGTCATATGAAAATGCTTGTAAATGCTAGTAAGAATTTTGTGTTGTTGATGATTAAAGCTAAAGATAATGTTGAATCTTAGGTATGAATCAAAACTCAAGCATGATTTGGTTCAAGTTGTTAACACTTATGACAAGATGTTTCAGGAACCTGAATGATTGCCTCTTATGAGAGGAATCCAACATGAGATTCATTTGCAACAGGTTGATGCACCACTTCCAAACATTGGCATGTATATAATGTCAGTTTTGGAGAATGTAGAGATCAAGAAGAAAATTCAAGAGCTGCTTCTCAAAGGGGTCATCGGGCCTAACACATCTCCTTGTGGGTTTCCTATTGCCTTGGTTCCAAATAAATATGGTACATGGCGCATGTGTGTGTATTTTAGAGCTTTGAACAAAATCATGGTAAATAATTGTTATCCTCTTCCACAGATTGATGATTTGATAGATCAATTAAAGGATGTTGTTTACTTCAGTAAGTTATATTTGAGAAGCATTTATCATCAAATAAGGATTGTTGAAGATGATATTTGGAAAACTGCTTTCAAGACAAAACAAGGTTTGTTTGAATGGTTAGTATGTCATTTGGGCTTTGCAATGCACCTGCAACATTCATGAGAGTTATGAATGATGTGTTGAGACTATTCCTTGATGATTTTTTCATAGTTGTAATGCATATCCTTGTTTATATACATTTTTTTAACATCTAGTGATTGTGTTAGAGTCGCTCAACCTTACCTCATTTGATCCACCAAACTGAATCCTTTCAGGAAGTACGTGCTATCTATTCAAAGGATTGGAGCCTTCCAATATCATCTTACAAGGGAATAATTGTTTATAAGGAGGCGGTGAAGTTTGAACTACACAGGGAGCAACACTTGCTAATATTTTGGGTGTGTCCTATCATTGATATGCCCCCTGGGCATAGCCTCAAACCATCAACCTATTGATGTGGTGAGTTTCATTTCTATGGAGGGTAGCACATCCTTATTACTAACCAAAGTTGTGCACATCTTGGTGTTGGAACTACATGCTGATATTAGATGGTATTGATAGTAAACATATAGGGTAATTTAAAATGTGAGAATACTAGTGTGTTTCACAACCCTAGATTTATGCACCCCATCTCCCCTCCAACCATGTGACCAATTTGTGAATAGAGTTTGTAATTTCATAGAAAAATGATTAGTTTGGGCTAAAAAATAATCGGTTCACACTAGACTACAATGTATTTATATTCAGAGGAAGTTTTTCTCTCCTATCTCTCCTCTCTAGGTGTCTTATACTTTGATTGGTTTTTCATGTAGTTTGCATTATATACAATTTAGATGGTAATCATGGTATGCATTTACCCCTAGAATGCTCCCAAAATCCACACCCTGCTTTTAAATTTGAAACAATGGACTTTGATTGAACCATCTATCCTACCCCTAAGGATTCTCAAAAGAGTGCTAATGTTACTTATACCATTGTTATGCGAGATTTACGATTGCAGACAAAAGTATCTCCCCTAGGTTTGGTGGCTAACCTAGAACAATAGAAAGACAAAGGACCAAATGTTTTCCTTAAAGTAAGTATATGAAGGAATGAACTATACTTGGAATCTATTGTATGTTTTACTCCTTTGGCTTGGATGCTCCAATCCTAGCTGTAGCTACCAAAATTAGAACCTTCACAACTAGACAACACAATCCAAGAAACTACGAGATATATGTAACATCATTTATCTACTTCATTCAATAGATAAAAATGGTATTGAAATATATGAAATAATGACATCTCATATAGGAAAACAAAGAACTCTTTATATTGATATAAATGGAGTGAGTTACAACCATAAATAGGTGTTGATCTTGTAGAAGAGCTCCTCCAAGTTGTTGACTTGTCCTTCCTTTGTCACAAAGTACACCTCCAATCACCCTAAATGCATGAAAATATAACTTTCACAACATCAACATAATGCTAGAATCACACTCCAAAAGCCAACCTTTGCATATGGAAGGCTATAAATATATAGAGAAGTGAGGTAAGTTGGGAGTTCTTATCATTTTACCAAAATTAGTATTGAGATCCACTCTTTATGGGAGGATGAGATCTAAGGATAAGGGATGGAAACTCCAAGGTAGGATAGGATAGGATGCGAAACTTTTATCTGAGGTAAATGGTTACAACACATCCTGGAAGCTTCTGGAAATGGAGGCTTCAATATTCTTTCTCGTTTTCTCGAATATATAGAACCAACATAGGTGCAAAGGGGAGAAACCTATAGTTGATAAATGTAGGCCACAGTGGAGCAACCTCTAGGTGAATGATGTCCAGCAAGAGGCCAGGGAGCACTGATCCTAAAAATGGATCAGATGATACAGTTTGGGGAAAAAATTTTGGGGAATGAGAGAGTCATGCATAGGGCTTTATGCAATGATGATGTAAAGGGGGAATAGGATATTGATTGATCACATTAGGAGGTTGATTGATAAAATGTGACAAAATAGCCTATAATAGAGTGCCCCATAAAATGCAAAGTCAGAATTGATGAATGATCAATGGAGTGCTTTACCTTGTGACAAGTCGAGATCAAGAACAACTAGCGCAATCATCTTTTGTTACAATACATTTACATCATGACATCCTTTTGCTAAGGGAGGCATACCCATACTCAACACATAATCTAACATAACATGTAAAATGATAATAAAAAAACTCCCACTGATGACTATTGGTGGACCCATGACTAGATGACTGTCAGTATGTTCATGGCCATCATACATAGTGATCTTGTATAATCATGAAATTACAGCCTGGATGGTAGAAACTAGATCCGGGGTCTTCTATCTCATTCACATTTCCAACCAATGTACGATTCTAGCCATGTAAATAAATGAGCTAAAGTCGAACATGGTATACACCATTTGATCTGTCCAATGATGTAAGTCATTAACAGACGCGAGAGAAGCCACCAGTGATGTTAATGGCTCTCAAGGTACTCAAGTACAATCTGTATGGTGTGAATAAATGAGTTGATGTAGAACACCACAAAAAATATTTCGGTCTGAGGCCAATGATGTAAACCTGTTTCCAAGAGCATGGAAACATTCCATTTATGTATGCAAGCACAAAGGTATCGATGGGTGTTTCGAAGTCAACTTCCTAGATAATGTGTTGATGTTGACAGGAAACAACCCATCGCAGGAGGGCCTTGATGTATCCCCCATCAACAACATGAAATGGGTATCATGATTGAGATAGTATGACGTTGATATGGAACTGGATCAGGAAAGGAAAACATGGAATGAAGGCTTAAGAGCATTGTAACGATAGAAGATGAGTGACTTCTCTTGAACACAGCGGTGACATTGAATGGAGTTGGAAACATTGACCCAAAACCAAAATGGAGGTTCTAAAAAGTGGTACGATAACCAAAATAGAAGAATATTACCCAACCCAACATCATGGAGATGAAGTGGAAGAGTTTCGTGTTCAACAGTGACTTGTTGCCATTAACAAATGGAGTACCTTTTTTTCCAAATTTCCCAACCATATTGGTTAGTACCTCTTTATTTTTTAACAAGCTTGACGAGGATAACATATGCTTGATCTGTAAGTCCATCCTTTGGATGAATCCATTTGAGAATATTTAACAAACCCAAAGGAGTGGTTCGGTCCCATCATGATCGACGAGTTCGTCAAGGGTGAAAACTTGCATTATTTTTCATGTTTAGAGAGTTTGAAAAAGAGGTTAAAAAAACACCAGATGTTATTTTTCATAGGTAGTCCCTTAGGTCCAAAAATGCAGAACAATACTTAAGAGAACCTCTTAGCCATGTTCGACTAAGGTATTCCTTTTTCATAGTTAGTCTATCTCAGTCTAGAAAAGGGTTAAACTCATACTGAGTAGAAGTCTTTTCATTTAATTTTACGAGTTCGAAAAGACAAGTAGTTGACAATCATTTCATGTTTTGGGATTCTAAAACGAGCTAAAACAAGACTCTAAGGGGTTCTTTTTTTATAGGTTTAAAGATCCTGAAAAAGAGATAAAAGCATACTCTTAGGTCAAAATAACCTATTTAAAGCACAACAAAATCCGTTAATAGTTTTTGAACCACTCAGAACAACATCGAAAGGATTAAACATACATGTTTCATAGTAAAAATGAATCATTACTAGGTCAAAACATTAAATATGAATAAATAATGAAAAATATGACCATATATACTCAAAAATGTATGTTCATCTTTACCATTTCACATTTACCTTCGATAGTGAGAGTTCAGGGTACTTTTTCCCTTGATCTTCTACAGCTTATTGAGGCCAATCTAGTGGATATTTTGAGTATCATTGCTTCCCAGTAGGAGCTAAAACCTTTCCGTTTCTTTCAATGGTTCCATTTTATGATTTCATGCAATATTTCTGAGTTTTTGAGGGCCCTAGGGTTCCAAAAGTTTGCCCTAGGACCAATGCAGGAACATATGGTTGAAAATTGCATTGCACCTAATCAGTCATACACTGCAGGCAAGGGTGTAATGCTCTGGTTTTCTGATTCTTCGGTGCGTTGGGGTGCAAATCTAAAGTTTGTTTAGTAGTTTTCCCTCAAAATTTGTCAATTTTTTTGCATGGCAAGGATCTTAATGAATCTCTTTTTGATGTTTCAAGGGTTTCAACATAAAATGGCTTTCGTATGGAGAGAAAGAGAACATGAGGAATAGGATTTCAATGTAGAAAATGATCCTGCTACCATCCAGAAATTAAGGAATTGTGGGTTGCTAAAATTCTTTTGGCTTCCTAGTATGAGGTAATAGATGGAGTTGTTGAAATACCTTGTTCATTCATGGGATGTTTAGGCACAAGCGTTCAGGTTTGGGGAACATCTCCTCAAGATAAAGGTAGAGGATATATACTTTCTTGCAGGTTTTTCTATGAGAGGTTCCCCCATATCTCTCCTAGGTGGGAGAAGTGGTGGGAAGATAGTGAAATATTATATCGCCACCTATTGTAGACCTCGAGCCTAGCCAACAAAGGATGGAAAGATCAGTAGAAAAGATGTGACCCAGTTACCTTTGAGAACAATGCTATTCATTATCACAAGATTGGCAGATAGCTCAACATTACACGTAGCAAGCAAATCATACATGCAATATGGGTTGGAGTGTCTAGAGACAACACTCTTCAACTAGAGTGATGAAGTTATGGTCAACATGAAATAGCGGTTGTCTAAATAAAAAGAGGGAAAACTAAAGAACTTTGGATATGGTGCAATATTAGTTTCCATTGCACTCAAGTGGGTTCCATTACTTTAGCCTTGACAGATTACACTCAATCCTATTGATTTGAGGGTGCCATATATGAGGAGGTGGATAGATCACATGTCCTGACATGAAGGGTCATCGGTGATCAGCTTCTCACTAGCCTTCCTCAAATGGCTAAGCAGACAGTTTATTATGATCAATGATTATCTTTACGCAACCATGGATTTCTGTGATGACCTTGAGCTCGTGCTTCTGGAGGGTGAGGAATGGAGTGCTTCAAGTAAAAAAAAATACCTTTTATGTTTTGGAAGTTTTACAAAAAAAATTATGTTTTTTATGTTTCCAAGACTAAACTATTGATGTTTGATGCAGATGTAGGACCAATTTGACCTATTGGTGCTTCATATCTCTGTTGTGTAAAGGAATGACAATAGGAGGAGGTAGTAGAACCAACACGGGCCGTTGCGGTAGGATGGGATATGCTATGAGATCGATATGTAGCAGAGGTCCTATCAGAGGTAGAACGCGACATGGAAGGGTTTCCACACGAGATTGATGAAACTGTGGTCGACCAGATTCCGATACGACTACAGCGATACACTATGGAGTGCTTAGTCATATTGTTCGAATATTGCGCAAGATGGATCGTGCAGTAAGTATCATTCTATCATGAGCACCTTTGATTTGTCGACTTATATCTTTGCATGTCGTTTTTTTTATATGGGCGATGTATGCATATGTGTCTCGGGCACCAAGTTTTGTAAACTAATCTTAAGATATATATATACTATATATATATATATATATATATATATATATATATAATAATATATAGATATATATATATATAAAAGCATTTTTTGGGTTTCTATTGTACTTTCAATATGATGTGATGTGAATTGAAAATTAATTACATTTGTTGCAAATATCTATCTGAAACATGATTAGCTAGGGCATCTATCAATGTGTTTAGATTTCTAGAAATGTTTTCATATTGTATGAAATTGAAATGTCTTTCTAGAAGGCGAACTCTTAAAACCATGCATAAGATGGTGGAACTTCTAACTAAATAGACACTAGCAAGTTGTAGTACTATGAGTTGTGAGTTAAGTCTGATGACGAAACAGTGGATACCATGCGCAATAGAATTAGATAGTAGCTCTACCACTGCAATATACTTAGTGATGTTGTTGGTGGAGTGACCAATACAAATCCCTTTCATACTCACTAACTCTCCATTTGGAGCAAAGATATCCCATGTTGAAGAAGATAAGTTTTGAGTACTACGAATGGCAGCATCAGCATAACCGATAAAAGTTTCAAGAGATATCAACATCTGCAAACCAAACGTAAAAAGAGAATCAACAGAAACTATTTGAAACTTTGAAAAGACATCCTCAACACACATATAGACAGCATGTACACAATGAAAACTACACTTGAGATCAAGCATAGTATTTTTTGAGGTACAACCCATTCCTAGGATGTGATAGGGGAATTCCATCAGAATCTACTAACTCATAGGTCCCTTTTGCAAGAATTCGCTTGACAATATATGGACCTAACCACATGGGTTAAAATTTTTCTCAACCTAACTTATCAGACTTCTATTCATATAAAAGAACATGGTATCCTCCAGAGAAGACACGAGGCTTGACACTTTTTTCATACTATGCCTTGTTGCATCTTTTATGAGCTTCATTAGCTATAGTAGCATCATCTCAGGTTTCATCTAAACGAGTCAAATGTAAAGATGCTCCTCCTATAAGAAAGTGGTAGGAAGAAGTTTGATAGCTAGTTTCAATAATGGAATTTCACATTCAATTGGGAGGATAGCTTCCAAACCATATACCAAATGAAAGGGTGTAAATCTGGTAGCAATCCCGAGTGAGATTCAGTTTTCCCACAAAGAAGTGTAAAGAAGAAAATGCCAATTCGATTTGTGGACCCCTACCATGCATTGAAGCATCGTCTTAAGAACTTTGTTGATGGCCTCAACCTATCCATTAGCCTAAGGATAGTAGGGATTGGAACTTTCATGGGAAAGTCCCATCTTAGCATTTAGTTCAACCATCATATGATTCCAAAAATGTTTTTTGTGATTCGTAACTATTTATTGTGAAATACCAAACCATGCGATGACATGGTTGAAAAATAAGTATGCAATCGTTTCACCAGTGTTGTTAAATGTAGGCATCACCTCGGCCCATTTAGTAAAGTAATCGACTTCGACAATCCGAGTGAGGATTACATGTCATAAAATTGATACCCTATTTTTCAAAATCACCAGCAACGATAACGAGATGCTTACAAAGATTGACAAAAGTAGGTAAATATACATCACTGATCTTATCTTCAATGGAATCAGGTAAGGAGGAACAATGGTGATGTTAGTCCCACAAAACATTGTCTAACATCATGATCTCCATGATGCTTTCATCAGTAGGGAACAAAAGTGAGAAAGGATCAGAACATGTACCATAATCCAATGATTTGTCTATCCAATTAAGTGAATCAAAGGAAGAAACCACATAAGTTGAATAAATGGCTTCATAATCAAACTCAATGGTGATTAGCGACATTCGGTTGCCAAAACTTTGGATGCCAGTTTCATCTGGTACAATCCATGGTTAGGCAAGGATAGAAGAAGATGATATCGTGTTGATATAGGCTACCGAATATGAGTTGTCGGGAAGGAGAGGAGGAGGGATTGAAAAGGTTCCCATAAGTGAAGAATCCTTCAACAATCCAACTCTGACATGCTGATATGACTGTAGAGTTTCCCCTACAAGAGGGAAACTTCCAATAACATGTGAGCTTGAGGCAAAAAAGGTGAGCCTTGGTCTATGGCTACAATCCTGACTTTATGAGGAAATTCAATCATATGAAAGTAAGTCGAAATGACAACAACCATCGCATAAATCCATGAACATCCCAATATAATATTGTAATCGAGAGGTCTGTCAATAACTTTGACTTCTATGGACACAGTTTTTCCCCCTAATTCAACTTGCAGGGACTTCAAAATCCCATAAGGTTTGTATGTTCTCTCACCAAAGGCTTTCAATGTGGTATGAGACTGACTCAGTTGAGGAGAACCAATTGCCTTCCAAGAAGACTTGGACATACTACAAGTCAAGGCTCCCTCACCCATGATAGAATGATGAATATTCTTACCATAGGAGATGAATTGGATTATAAAATATAATTGAGTTGGAATCCGAGGGGTATAGTTTCCATGAGAGAAAAAAAACAATTTGGAATATGATGGATCCATACATCCGATAGTTGAAAGAAAAGCCTTCTTTTGGGCAGGGCAATTTTGCAACACCTCAAGAGTCAACACAGCTGATGGAGACTGAGCCAAGTGATCTAGATTTAAATAGGAATGAAAAAAATTACATAAATACCCATATACACAGAGATGCAACGTAAATAATACTTTATTTCATTAATGTAAAATACTGAAATACGCTTACAAACAGAAATGGAAATAAACTAGCTAGGGCGATGGTAGTTTATCTCTAAGAAGAGATGTGGTAGTTACATGCCTCTGAATTGTCTTAAAATGAGGCTCAAAGGCCTATTTATTGTTGAGAAACAATGGAAAACCCTAAACATCCAAAAACCTAACCCTAGGAGATGAAACACAAAACTGTGGGCCCCGTTTTGGGTAAATTGGTACATCAACTTCATGGGGTTGTAACTTTGGCATATGATCTCTGTTTGACGCGCAAAATAGCTCGTTAGAAAGATCTATCCGAGGAATAAAACTTTGAGACGATAAAAGTTGATCCATGGACCCATGTTGCTCTCAATGTTTCCCAAAAAACATTGTTTGGGGCCTCAAAACGGCTCTAGAAATTCAGGACCTAAAAAACTGCTAAAAATAGTAAAATGTGCTATAATTGAGGAAACTAAAAAAAAATGAAAGAGACAGTTGTGGGGGTCCAAGTGGGATAGGTTCGTGGCCACCAACATCCACTTAGATCATTCCTTACCCCTTAGGAAGCAATGGTCCCCATTTCATTCAGTTCCTCCTTGAGATGAGGAAACTTCTATTGAACTCAGTCCTTGGTGAGCTATTCTACAACCTCTGATGTGTCCAGTAATGGTGGGAAGCATGGTCGAGGGATGTCCACATTGAACACTTAGTGCAAGCAAAGGAATGGTGGAATGTTGTTCTCCAAAGCATTGTTTCCCACAACCTTGGTACTCGTGTAAGGACCATGTTGGAGTGGTCTAAGCTTGTGATGGGCTCTTGTAAGTTGTTATTTCTGCAGATGCAACCAAACTTTGTTGCCCACTTGAAACTTGTGCGATACTTGATATTGATCATGTCGATGCTTGTACTTGGAAATTTCTAGAATGGAGCGGTGATATATTGACCCGTTGAGTAGAGGTGCTCTAGGAGTCAAATTGAATGAATGCTTGACCTGATAGTGCAATGGCGTCCCTGTGGGTGAGGAGAAGATGTTCCTTACTGCTTTCATGACTGTATCCATCTACTCCTGCTGCTACGTGGAGGAACCCTTCGCGGGGGTCATGGATGTGGTGATGATCTTCCCCTTATGTTGGGAGTGAACCAGACAGAAAATGAATTTCCTAGTCTAGGAGATGAGCTTGCTACATTTCTTAGCAGTGATCAAAGAGGTGGTGGTAGGGGGGGCTACCTTTGGTATCCTGTATAATGAATTACCCAAAGAAATAATAACAGCTCGAGGCCTTGACTCATACACAGCATGTCATCTCCATAAGTATGGTTGGCCTAATAGTACATCATAAACATCAAGAGGTGCAACATCACACGATACCTCAACTGTGAAGGGCTTGATGCTGTAGGGAAGGCGACATTGCTGGTGACTCGAAGATCTTGTCCTTGGTGAAGCCACCCAATACTATATGGCTACAGGTGTGGTGTGGTCGGTAGGCCCAGCATCTGTACGACCTCTACTGAAATGAGGTTCTTTTGGCTCCCACTGTCAACAATGAATTGCAACAGCGAATCCTTCACCCACATTTGTGAGTGGAAAAGTTGCTCCCCCTCCTTAGGATCCTTGAGCTCATTCTTATGGATCTTGGCGGTGGCAACAGTGGTGCTGGGCTCTGCATCAATGATCTACTTCCCTTTTCCATTCCCCTTGTCGGGTTTTGACTCGGGTTTGGAAAATGCATCTAATTTTGAAGCCTTCAACTTTGCCACCAGCGACTGCTTGGTCCAACACTCACTTGTGTTGTGAGTGGGGCTTTTAGGGAACTCACACCACTTTCCTATGTCCTTCTTTGACTTTGTGGTGTTTTTCTTTTCTTGCGACTTTGACGGGTTGTCTTGGGTCACCTCATCTTGGCTTTGTCCTTGGTTTTGCAGTTTGGGGAAGCCTTTCCCTTGCTTCGATTTCGCAGATCCAAAGTTTCATTTCTTCTGTTTAAACTTCTGCTTGATTTTGATAACGTATCAATATGCCATGCTGAGTGAGGAGATGTTGAGGAACTCCATCTCATCTTGGTTGTACTTGTGTAAGCAGCCACGGTATTTGAGTACCAAATGTAGCTCAGAATCCTTGACACCCAACTTTGTGCGAAGGGTATGAAAAATATGTGTGAATTCTAGCACATCTTAGTCCCTTCCCTACTGCAGCGTGGTCCACTTTATGTATTTGTCCTCATAGCTTTTGATAGGGTAGTACTATTCCTTGATGGCATCCTAGAATGAATTCCAAGTGGGAGCAGCTAAAAACAGTGAGTTCGTACTTTCATCCTTCTGCTTACAGTAGGTTTCCCACCAATCCTTGATGTGGGGGGCTGCTTTGAGAAGTGCAAAAGTGATCTTTTGCTGGCTGGAAAAATCATGAATAAAAAAATACCCTTCTAATAGATTGAACCATTTATCTATGGAATTTATGTCTATTTGACCCTCAAAGAAGGGGATTTCAAAATTAACTTGTACCTTAAAGGGTGTGGTGTTTCCAGAGTAGTTGGTGGAAGTCGATGTGTCATCTCTAGGTAGCCGCTCAAGGATCTGGGCAAAGTTTTCCATCATCACGTTCCTTTGTCTCTCGAGGGCTTCTTCGAGCAAGATTTTGAAAGGATCTCCTGCCCCCTCATCTTTCTTTTCATTCACCATGGTAGGCCATTGGGATTTGCGAGGCCAGTCTTGCAAAGGTTCGACCAGTTCAAGCCCTAACTCCTTATATCCCGACCTCATTGGGTACATGCAAAGAAAAATAGAGAAAAAGCAGACCACTCTGATACCACTGATCCAGATTTAAATAAGAACACAAAAAATACATAAATACCCATATAGATAGAGATGCAGTGGAAATAATACTTCATTTCATTAATGTAAAATACTGAAATATGCTTACAAATAGAAATGGAAATAAACTAGCTAGGGCGATGGTAGCTTATCTCTGAGAAGAGATGTGGTGACTACATACCTCTAAACTATCTTAAAATGAGGCTCGAAGGCCTATTTATTATTGAGAAACAATGGAAAACCCCAAACATCCAAAAACATAACCCTAGGAGATGAAACGCCAAATCGTGGGCCCTGTTTTGGGTAAATTGGTACGTCAACTTCCCGGGGTCATAACTTTGGCATATGATATTCATTTGATGTGCACAATAGCTCGTTAGAAAGATATATTCAAGGAATACAACTTTGGGAAGAGAAACATGAATCCATGGACCCATGTTGCTCCCATTTGTCCCAAAAAAACATCGTTTAGGGCCTCAAAACGGCTCTGGAAGTTCAGGACTCGAAAAACTGCTAAAAATAGTAAATTGTGCTACAATTGAGGAAACTGAAAAAACTAAAAGAGATAGTTGTGGGGGTCCAAGTGGGATAGGTGGGTGGCCGCCAACATCTATCTTGATCACCAAGTCTTCAACTATGTTATAATTCTAAGCGGCTCTTGCACAAGGGTTGAAAGTTGACTTATGAATAACGCCCTTTTGAGGTTTAATAGTCAATTCGGTAGGAATCGATGATGGAGTGGGATCTAACGAGGATGGTGTCGAATTGGCAGGTTGATTAGTAGCCTAAATATTTGGTGGATTCACATTACCATATTTATGTTGAACAATCTAGGGGAATGAGATGTAGAGTGATTCTTCTGGACTAGATAACAATTTGTGAAGTCTTTTTACAATTTTTCTTTGTTAGCTTAATCTTCTTCTTCTCTTATTAATGCATGTGTATGTACTTCATCAAACTGCTATCAAAAACATAAAACAAGAACACAATATATTGGCTCTCTACTAGGGCCAAAACCTCTCTTCTCTTGAGAGGAAAACCCTTTGGTAAGTTTTCTCTTACTGAAGCTTCTTTCTTGATCAATGCCAAACCCTAGATCCTTGACTAGAAGATCCTCGAAGCACAAGTAAAGTCCTTCTTTTTCTTTGCACTATGTCTCCTCAGCACTTTGTCCACCTTCTTCCATTACTTTGTTCTTGGGCACTTTGTCCTCCTTTTGGCACTTTGTTCTTCCTTCCACTATTAGTAGTCCTTCTAGTTGAGATACTTATCTTTTGTACTTAGTGATGTCCTTCACCTAAGGATACTCCTTCATTCTCTTGATCAACCAAGTCCCTTCTTGATGTATAGTGGTAGGCTTAGTGTGACAGCACTGAAACCATAATTCTCACATGTGTGAGAGGTCTTGTTGATGTTATATGGCTCCTCTTTGCTTCGCTTGAGGTCCTTCCTTCTTCGCTTGGATAAGAGGACTAGTAGGCCTAGTTTGTAGCCTAAACGATGAGTTACAATGGTAGGTGACTTGATGTTGTCCTAACAGTATATAGCCCTTCCTTCTCTTCACATGTGTGGCTGGTATTGGCCCTAAAATAGTCTCAAAACCTTCGCTCTTCCTTCTTTCTTCTTCGCTACAATAGAGGCTCCTTCTTTGTCCCTTTCTCGGCTTCCTTTTCAGTCCTCTACTTTTGCTGATTTCAAAGTGAGTTGCTTGTCATTTGAGGGAATGGAAAGCCTTTATATATAGAGGAATATACCTCCTTTAGGCTGACTTGTAGGCCAACTTGCTGTCTTGAGGCCGACTTGACTTTCTTTGCTTCGATAGGTACTTTTAATGGTGTCATTACTTCTTTTGATGGTGTCGTTGCTAGGAGGAGACTTGACTTTCCTTGGAGGTGTCTTATTTGACTCTTATACATAAATATACAT
This sequence comes from Pinus taeda, assembly GCA_000404065.3. Classification (NCBI taxonomy): domain Eukaryota; kingdom Viridiplantae; phylum Streptophyta; class Pinopsida; order Pinales; family Pinaceae; genus Pinus; species Pinus taeda. The sequence continues at coordinate 24,537 of APFE030917404.1, read as the reverse complement.
AATGTAACATACCCTTAAGGTATTCAACATAATTCTTTTGAATCTTTGACTCACCTATAGTACTTTAACATTTGCTAGACCTACTTCAATGAGCAAGAAACTCCTTGACATATATAATAAAAATAATATTTATTTTCTTGAATAAATGCAAATATCAAAAGTAAATTTATGAAGGCTGAACCTAGTTACATTTCCTTCAACACTCCCTCTTAACTAGGGAGGTATTCATACAACATTACAAGGTGTTTGGCTATTATCAATCTTGAAGAATTCACATAAGACTAACTGGATTGGCAATCCATATGTTATAGCATCATAGTAACCAACATTGTATCCACATGTTGATGGTGCTGGACTTGCCAACATGTCGAGAGGATCTCCTCGATAAGAAGTCCCAATTAGACCTCAGACCATTTGGTGGAGTCCTAATAGTGGGTCATAAGGTAATACCTTGACCACAATTTCACACAGAGGAAAGTAAGATAACTTTGTCAGTAGCAAGGGTGTGACTGATGCAGAGAGTCAAGGAATGTGTACGAGAGGTTCCGACAATTTGAAGGGAGAGGAAGGTGAAGGTGAGTTCCAGGTTGAAAGCGATCAGTCCCAACTCAGCTACGAACACACCACACAAAGGATATGTACCGCTTTTGGTGGAGTAGTCCACTTGAATGCACAGTCAAAACATAGAAGGTAAGATAACATGAACACCACTCATGGATTAGTTTGAGATGAGTGTGACGGTTGATATGGAAAGGTTCATGAGAAAGGTCTGTCTGATGTCCGGTAGAGCAGTCGACGTGGACGGTGACAACATTAATAACATATGCAACACATTAAGAACAAGATTCATATAATTGCATACAAATCAGTTCATACACAAGTACGTAAGTTAAACAACATATATCATTAAGGCAACTGGAATAGTCCAACTACAATAACAACATATGCATGAAAATGTGTTGGCTCTTATTATATAAAGAAGTGAAAGTAACAATCATACACTACATCCATGTAAACCTTCTAGCCCCAACAATGGAACATTACAGCCATATTCTCCTGCTCCTCCAAAGAGATGTACTAGCTTCATGCAGTGGAGAAGCCAAGGTGCATTACAAGACTGTCCAAGACTTCTTCAAGATAGTCTTAGTATAATCTTGGTTGACCAAAAGCCTATAAAATGAGTTATGAGGGACTATTTCTAGAAAAGGGTAGGGTGACCCTTGACATTCCCCTTTCTGACCATTCAACTACCCTCATGAATCTTCACCTACTCTATGACTGTTACACCCACTCTTGACCCTTGACTTACACTTGACATGACTCAACATTACATCACACATGTACCCATGTGAACAATGGCTTGGACAAGCCAAACTAGACATCATTAAGACTTAGACAACCATAGAAGTCCAACTGCTCGACATCCTCATGCTGATCAACAGTGACATATTGATGCCAAGATTGGTAGTCCTTGAGAGTGTTCGTGTGTTCTACTATGACATCCATGTGAAACCTGAACCTTGCCTCCATAGCATCTGGTACACTACTCATGCTCTTGTATCCAACTCATCTGTTAGCATATGCATCATTGTCTTTAGTGTGGCCTGACCAACAATGTACTTGCGCATGATGTCTACACTGGTAGGAAAGTCTGGGCTGGTGGCAGTGCGCATCAGCTCGTCAAAGTACAAGTCAAGCTCCTTGTTGTAGCCTACTTTGTCATTTAAATTTTCATTTTTAATATTACTCAAAATTAAAAAAAAAAAATGGAATATTAAGTTTTGAAAATCAAAAGAGAATTAGAAATTTTGGAGTATTTGTTACACTAACAGCGACATTTAAGATGTTATGAAAGTGGGCCTGATCCATCGGTTAAAGCTCGAACATGTTAGCGAAGTGTGATCAAAGATTGGCAAGGGAGACAGGTAAAGTGTTCTATGGGGGAACAAGGAGCATGGGTTATAATTCATAGCCCAACCCTATAGTTGACCCTAACGTCAACATGGCTGACTGAAATCAATGACCCATGATCACTGCTGGGGTTCAACCTTGATTAAACTCACATACACTCCTTACCCCCATAATGGGCCACCCAGAATTGTTTTCTCCACATCACCTCCACCACACCATCTGCCACTCCCATTCAGTTCATCATAACCATCATTTTCTTTTATAAACATGAAACCCTAAAAATCTCCCTTGTATGCCTAAAAACCCTAAACTATGATTATTCCTCCTATCACTCACTACATCTCTAAACCCTATCCCTATTTCCCTATCCCCTATCCCTTTGTCCCTTTATCCCTATTTTATATTTCTCATCCCTTTTATCCCTCTTCCCCAAGGGAAATTTCTCAAAACAAGCCCTCCCTCTCATTTCCTACTCCTTCATTCATTTCCTAGCCACAAGCTCATCTCCCATCGTCTCATTCCTAAAAACACTTTCACTCATTCCCTCCATCCAAACCTCAAACTTGCAAACACGAACCAAGAGGACCGAGACTATGAGGAGGAGACAAACACAGGCAGTGACACCTCAGCAGACAGAGTTAGGCAACAAAGAAAACCACACAAGGGAGGCAGGATTATCAGAGAGGAGCCATCAAACCTTTGGGAATTGGAAGCCTCTCAGTTGGTTGTCACATGTTTCAAATATCTTGGCTGCTATGAGTTCTGTGAGCAAGTGGAGAGAGTTCAATACCACCCAAAGCTCACTAAACTTTTTGTGGCTCATCTTCGGGACAACAAGGCAACTCTTACTGGGGTAACCTTCATAGTTTCACCATCCATCATTTCAGATGCCACTAGGATTCTGAATGTATGGGAGAAGTGGTACAAGATCCAGGACATAGATGAACACTACTATGAGCCTTACGTGAAACCCCAGTACATAAATGGTGTGAAGAGGCTTTTTCATTTTAGATTTCTTGAAGACAAATATGTCCCCATGATGAAAATCATCATGAAGTACTTCAATTGTGAGGTCAGATTCTCCAGGCTGTACACCTATCACATCAGGCTCCTCATGCATTTTACCAGGGTGAGGATGTTAAACCTCCCTTCTTGTTTAGGAATATTGAGAAGATGGTTCATTTTGTTTAGAAGAAGCCATACCCACAGAAGATGAGCAATCTCTATCACTTCTCCCTGATCAAGATCATTGTGCTTCATCATCTCAATCTCCTCAACATCTCTTGGGAGACCTTTATTTCGCATGATATCTTCAGGGGTCCTCAAATTCCTCCACCAGTGTCTCAAGAAGTAGGAGGACCTTCTAGCAGTATTTAGGTGAATGAGGAGGCCTAGGAGACTAGAAAAACTAAGGTTCCCATTTACTTGACATATCAGATGGGCACAAGGAGATTATTTGTAGCAGATAGACAAGTGTTTTCTCCACAAGTGGTGGAAGGGACCTTTCCTTCCTCATCAGCTCATAGAGAAATGCTAACTCCACAAGATGTGGAAGGGGATTTGCCTTCTTCTTCGACACAATAGGTACAGGTGCAACAACTGCAAAAACAAAAGGAAAATATGCTAGATCATATTTTTTACGATGAGGAGGAAATGGAATTTGACTTGACTGAGCATGATGAGCTGGAGTAGCATTATACTCATCATGGAGTTGAAATCATTGACTTAGAGGCTCAAGACGAAGAAACCATCCAAGACATCATCATACAAGAAAGAGCAACTCAGTTATAGGATTTGGCGGAAAATTTGGGGAGCGCCAAATATGTCATCACATATTTGGAGTAAGAAAGCAAGCAATTGAGTGATAAACAAGTCGTCGTGGAGCTAGAAATGCTCAAGATGAAATGAGAAAGTGGCAAAGAAACACAAGTCACTTTGACTCCTATTGAGAAGGAGATTGAAGAGGATATAGAAACTTGGCTTGAGAGAGTCAACTTGCATCTTGAGAAGCTGCTACAGAAGGCCAATAGAGATAATCAGATGATCAAACACATGGCCTATCATTACAGGACCCAAAACAAGATTTGCAATATGAGGGTCAAGAAAATGAAAACTAGGTTAAGGTGGGCCTTGAAAGGAAAAAAGGAGGAGGATAGACTTAGGATGCTTGCTGAAGCTTCCTTGGCTCACCAGAACACTTGCTGAGGGTGATTCTCACAATTTTTGAGCAAATTTAGAAGAAATTTTGTCGCTTGCAAATTTTAGAATTTTACACACAAGAAAATGGCCAAGATGCGCAATGCCATCGGCGCTATGCTTTTCCTAGGGGAATCCAATGAAGAAATGGTTTATATTTTTAGATTCAAAGTGATGAGGACATGCACCCTAGCAAGTTTCAAAGTTTTTGGAGCAGAACTGGTCCACCAAAAGGTAAAAAAAAAAACCCTAAAAATGACCTTTCTGCCACTTTTTGGACACACAGAAGCAATTTTGAGAGAATCATATTTTGAGGGGTCAAATGAGCTTCAAATGCAGAAATTCTAGGTGTGTTGGAAATTATACTTCAAGAAATTTCCAATGAGCTATCATGGGCTCAATTTGGATGCTTGGAAGGCCTTACAACGTGACCTGAAAGTGGCGCTACGCGTTGAGCCAATGGCGATGTACGTAGGGCAATTTTTGCTGAGGGTTGCTATTTTTCTAGTTTTTGACTATGATAATAGATTCTCTCTCATGGATGATGATTAAACATTTTAAATGATGACTTGGCATGTAATTATGATAGATAAATAGCAATAGAGGGTAGATTCATTTCCTTAGAAGTTAGTTTGAGCTCAAATGAATCAGTTTTTCACTTTTAGAGGCAAGTTGTTGATGATGCCTATATTCCTATTTCTTGTTCAATATTAGTTAGATCAGCTCCTCATCTTAGGGATTCTACCCTTGAGGATGGGATGAGGTTAATTTCATGTCTATATATTCTTCTTCTTTCTCATTGTAAAGGGTTGGACTCAGCTGCATGCTCAGACTTTGATTGTACACCTTTTGTAAGAAGTTTGGGAGGATATTAATAAGAATTACAACTATTTTTATGGGATACATGTGGTATGAGTTTTAGTACAATTTTTCCTTATGTAATCATGTGTTAATGTGTTTTGTATTCTTCTTTAAACATTTCATTTCTTCTAGTTGAATGTTTTCAAGTTTGATAGGCAGAATTCATTGCATCAGTGCTCTGCCTTGGGAAACCATTGACCATTTCATGTTTTCTGCAGTCTAGGAAGGATTCATGGTTTTCACATGCCCTTCTTAGCTTCTCACCAGTCTAAAACAACTCACCCCATCAATCTCTTAAGAACTAAAACCTATGCCTACTTTGCCCCATTGAACACCCTGCAATTCTAACCTAATTCCCTAGACCTAAACTGTCCAACTCCTCCTGATCCAACAAAACCTTTGTGCTACTATACCTAGCCTAAAATCCTTTACTTGATCCAGTCATCTTGGCTGAGATCCTTACGGAGAGAGCCCTCTCTTGGCCTAGTAGGGCTAGCTACTTGGTTAAGCGTGGTTTGTGGTTACCCTGGAATTGCCTTCCTTCAGCCTAAGGTTCAATCCAGGTGATAACATAGTGGAGACCATACTGGGGAACAAAATACTAATCACCTTGGTAATATCTTTCATTTGAATTTTTAAGCTTATGGATGATGAGTTTTAGAATTTACTAGGCTGAATTGGAAAGTTGTAAAGCAATATATAAAAATTTGAAATTTGAGCACACTGGCTTTGAGAAAGTACAGTAGGGCCAATCCAAATCCAAATCCCACCTCAGTAGTGGAAAATCCTAATTTGATTTCAAGAAGACTCAAAAGACAAGAAAATTCAATCAGTCCCACACCTTCAATAAGAGTAGATTCATGCCCTAATGAGTGGTTGTTTTTAGAAGATATCCCCTTTGATTTGTCATTTGACCTTTCCCTATTCAGAACTAGATTTGAAAGTGCACTTGACGATATAGTTCTAGATCTGGAGTTTATTGCAGACCTCGAAGTCCAAAAGGCAAGCTGGTCAATTGTTGAGTATATCCTAAATTCCCCTCAATCATCCCTCACTACGGCTAAGATCCCAGAGCTTTCCGAACCAATGTCCACTACCCTCAGTTCATCATTATTCTCTTCAACCTCTAAAGTTCATTCTCAACCTCCATTCATACCTGCACTTCCCCATCAACCTATCATTCCCCATCAATCACCTATTCCTCCCAGTTCTCCATCAACTACTCCATCAACTCCTAGTAGCCTAGTCCTTGCTTTAAATCCACCTCGAGTTATGGCTTCCTAGTATACACCCCTTGTTTTACCTCAAAATTCTAGTGCCATGCCCACTAATTATCAAACCAAGATCCCTTTTTTGATGCTACTCAAACCATTACAACTTAGCAACATGTTGATAGAATGAATGATTTCTTTGACCTCCATGAAGTAGAAATTGAAGATGTGTCGATGAGATTGTTTGTACAAAGCTTTGGAGGTGAAGTTTCAAAATGGTTCAGAGCTTTACTAGCAGCTTCTATCACCACTTTACCAATCCTTCATAGGCAATTCTTGGATCAGTGGGAGGAGAAGAAGATTCCACTTCAGATTTTGTCCGAGTTTAAGAACATCAAAATAAATGTCAGTGAAAGTGTGCAAGACTATTGTTTGAGGTTTAATGCAGTATACAATGCTATTCTGGCTGACATTAAACCACCGGAAGGATTGGTTTTGCTCAAATTTCCAGATAGTTTCGATGCTAATATGGCATATTAGTTGTGGAAACGAGATCCTACCACACTAGAAGACATGAAAAATAACATAGTAAGTGTAGAAGAAAACTTGCTAGCCAAAATAGCAAGAATGAGATTAGAGAAAAGAGTGACCATAAAAGAAGAATCATCTACTTCAGATGTAAAGATGGATACATTGATTTGAACAGTGGAAAGGATGGTTTACTGGTTAACCATCATAGATAGATCTAAACCACCAATCTAGAATCCAAATTTTAGAGGACAACAATAGCCCCAATTTCGAATCAAGCAGAGAGAACAAAAGGCCCCAGAGCAAACAACACAACAACAGTAGATCAAAGCTCCCTTATAGCAGAATTATGTTCAAGGAATGGAAGAATAAGATGATGAAGATCCGATAATTGAAACTAATCACTTTTTCAATGCTGATGGTATGCCTATATTTCTGACCGAAGATGAAGAATATGCATAATTTCCAGACATACAAAGGGATGAAGATTACATATTAGCAAATGATGTGGTTCTAGAGGTTGGATCTGATGATTATCAATGTGGTTAGATGAATGCTTTTAATGCACATCAAAGGCAGCATTCTTTAAGGAGCATAGATGTACCGATCAATCCCATTCAGAAAAGAAAATTTGTGAAATCCAAGAATGATTCCTCAAACACTCAGAAGAAAGGGAAAGAGCTTGCTGATCCGATTCCCAGTAAAGTACCATCAACAAGTGTCACTGCAAATGAGAAGAACAATTAGCAAAAAGATAATGCAGTGAAAGAGAGAGAATATAAGAAGGGCATTGGTGTCAAAGAGGTAGAAAAAGTTTCATCCTCTAATTTAGAAAGTGAAATTGCTAAATTGAAGGTGTCCATTCCTTTGACTGAGCTGGTTAAGAATATAAATTATAAACATCATGTATCTAGAATATTGCAAATAGATCCTTTGTCAGACATGGTGAATGTTGAAGATGATCATCTTGAACTCATTTTTGGCCCAACCATAGAAGGTCAGCCTGAAGATAGTGATCCCTCCCTTTTATCTGAGTCTTAGACTGCATCAATACATACTCCATAATGCCATGTTAGATTCTGGAGCTTCCCATAATTTGATGCCTAAAGCCATTATGGAAAATTTGGGCCTAGATATCCCCCAGAAATATCATGATTTGTATTCCTTTGACTCCAGTAGAGTTCATTGCATCGATATCATCAAATATTTGGTGGTTTCTTTAGATCAAATCTCAGCCAAAAATGTCTTGATGGATGTGGTAGTTGCTGATATACCGCCTCGATTTGGTATGCTCTTATCTAGATCATGGGGTGCTAAGCTAAAAGGCACTTTACAACTTGACTTCTCTTATGCTACTATCCCTATTTTCGATCAATTGAGGAAGTTGTACTGGGAAAATAAAATGAAGTACATGATCACTAGTAAAGAGAAGCCTGTGAATCATCCAATAAATGTCGTACATACTTATTTAGAGTCCTTTGTTTTGTACTTTGATAGTGGATTGAATGATGTAGATATTCAGCTTGTAGAAGTGGATGATGTACCAGAAATTTTCGAGAATTTTAGAGTAGTTCTTAATCATGAAAAAGAAAAAATAGCAAGTTCTTCTGAGCAGCCTACACAACAACAAAAGGATAGTGAAGATCAGAAAAATGAAGTAATCAGCCAAGGTAGGATAGAGAAGGAAACATAATTTCAGCATCTAGAAGATGAAGTCGGCCTTTGGAGTATGGATTTCAATGGCGTTGTGGGTAAGGACGATGCTAGTATTGGAATTTGGATTCGAAGCCCTACTTTCCAACTTGCCAAAGTTTCGAGTAATGTTAGAGTATGTTCCTACAAGTTAGCTTTTGATTGCTCTAATAAAGAAGTGAAGTATGAGGCTTTTATTACAGGTCTTAAAATTTTGAAGAAGCTCAATGCAAAAAGGATTTTTGTTTATGGATATTTAGAGCTAGTCATTAAACAGGTAAAAGGAGAATATGAAGCAAAACGTCCACGGATGAGGGCCTATAGAAATGAAGTTCTAGATATGTTGAGGATGTTTCCTTAATATACCTTGCTAGCAGTACCTCAGACTCAAAACATCATTGCAGATTCACTCGCCACTACGACCAGCAATATTGAAGATTCCAATGAATTCTAGCAACAAATTTGAAATTCATGTCAAACATAGGCCCGTTGTTCCTGATAACTTAAGGTATTGGCAAGTGTTTTGGGGTGATAATGAAATTAATGCCTTCTTGCAGAATGAAGGAAAGTTTAAAAATGCTTCCATTGATGATGATTGTGATTCTGATGAATAAGAGATTGAGTTAAATGAGATAGAGGTTTTACAGCTGAAGGATAACATTATTCCTAGAGGTTTGATACCTTTAGAGGATCTTTTTTATCAAGATGATGTGGCAAGAAAAACGAGCTTGATTCCTACGGAAAAAGGAGTTGAAGATGTAAATCTTGGAAAAGCTGACAAGCCCAAGCTTATAAAGTTATCAAAAGTATTGTCTCCTGAAGTAAACACTAAGTATGTTTGATTACTTTCTGAATTTTCTGATGTCTTTTCTTGGGATTATTTAGATTTGAAGGTGTATGACAAGGATATTATTTAGCATACTATTCCTATCAATCCAAATCAAAAGCCTTTCAGACAGAAGTTGAGAAGAATCAATCCAAAGCTGTTGCCATCCATCGAGAAAGAGGTAAATAGATTGTTTAAAGTTGGCATCATTGTTCCAATTATATTTTCTGATTGGATTTCAAATTGGGTCTCGGTATGAAAGAAAATCGGAGAAATAAGGTTGTGCATATATTTCCGGAACCTTAAAAAAGTATCCTTAAAGGTAATTACCCACTTCCTAAGATGGACCATATTCTACAAAGAGTAGTTGGAGCATCACGGATGTCACTACTTGATGGCTACTCAGGCTACAATCAGATTTTGGTACATGAAAAAGACCAAGATAAAACTGCTTTCACAACACCTTGGGGAAATTTTTAGTATGCAAAAATGCCATTTGGATTGAAGAATCTTGGAGCCACTTTCTAGCGGGTGATGGACATAGATTTTGCTAATGAGAAGGATGTTTTATTGGTTGTTTATTTAGATGATTTGACAATATTTTCCGGTTTTGATGATGAGCATTTGCACCACTTGAGGATTGTCTTTCAGAAATTTAGGAAGTTCGAGATTTATCTGAATCCGAAGAAGAGTCTTTTTGCCATGGACGAGGGTAACTTGCTTGGCCATATCATTTCTAAAGATGGTATTCATATTGATCCTTTAAGGGTGGAGGAAATTTAGCATATATACTTTCCACACAACAAGAAGGAGATTCAGGCTTTCAGTGGTAAGATGAATTTCTTACACAGATTTATACCCAATTTGGTCGAGCATTTACGTGAACTAACTAATATGTTGAAGAAGGAAAGCACTGTGAAATGGACCGAGGATGCCATGAAATCATTCAATTTGGTAAAGTTTGCTTTAACCACAACCCCAGTTTTTTAGTCTTGATTATACTTATGATTTCATTATATTTTCATTTGCCTTCGAGCACACCATGGCTGCAGTATTGATGAAAAAGAGATATCAGGTGGAGAAACCCATTGCTTTTTTCAGTAGGACCATTTGAGATGCTGCCTTGCAGTATAATATCATTGAAAAATAAGCACTGGCTCTTATAAAAGTAGTGAAAGATTTCAGAGTATACATTCTGCATTCACATACTATAGCCTATGTTCCTAATGCAGCAGTCAAGGATGTTCTAATGCAAACTGATCTGGAGAGAAGAAGAGGTAAGTGGATAGCAACAATGTTGGAGTATGATCTTGAGATTAAGCCTACCAAACTGATCAAAGGACAAGGCTTGGCAAAGATGATGGCTGAATCAAATCTGTAAGCTCTAGACATAAATCTTATTGCAGCAATGTCAGAGGATGAAAATAGTGGCTCACTGATTCAGGTATCAGAAATGTTTCTCAAATCACCTTGGTATTTTGATATATTTTATGTTCTTCAGCATCTTTTGCCACCTCCTGGAATGTCAACAAGTAAAGGTAGATCACTTAAACTCAAGTCTGCAAAATTCTGTATTTTAAATAGTGCTCTTTATTGGAAAGATCCAAGAGGAGTTCTTCTTAATTGTCTAGTTGAAGATGAAGCTCAGTAGGTAATGAATGATTTTCATAGAGGTGATTGTGGCAGTCATTTGTTTTGGAAAACAACAGCTAAAAAAGTGTTGAGAGCAGGATATTATTGGCATACTTTGTTTTCAAATTTGCATAAGACAGTGATGAGATGCCATGAATGCCAAGTTTTTCAAGGAAAAAGGAGGTTGCTTCCTCTTCCTTTGAAACCATTCAAAGTAAATGCACCTTTCTAGCAGTGGGGACTTGATTTCATAGGGGAAATCCATCCTACATCATCAACACAACACAAATGGATCGTGACATCTACTAATTAGTTCACCAATTGGATTGAGGCCATTCCAACAAGGCAAGCCATGAACACGGTAATTGTCCAATTTTTAGAATCTAATATCTTGTCTCATTTTGGGTGCCCTCACAAGATTATAACAGATAATGTAGCAACATTTAAGTCCAAGAAGATGGTTGAGTTTTGCAACAAGTATAATATTACATTGGGCCATTCCACGACATATTACCCGTGAGGAAATGGATTGGCTGAATCATCAAATAAGTCCTTGGTGAACATTATCAAGAAAATGTTGGAGGCAAACAAGAAGAATTGGCATCAAAAGCTCATTAATGCTTTGTGGGCTGACAGAGTGAGCAACAAGAAATCCATAGGTATGTCACCTTTTGAGTTGGTTTATGGTACTGATGCAATATTTCCTACATCACTTGCAGTCCCGGTCATGAGATTATTATAGGAAGATGGCAGCAAAGAGGATGATATTCAATGTAGAATTAATCAAATGATTCACCTTCAGCAAACAAGGGAAGAGGTTTCCCAAAACACTTTTTGGTTGCAAGAGAAAATAAAGAAGATTTATGACCGCAAAACCAAAGAAGAAACGTTTCAGCTGGAGGATGTAGTGCTGCGGTGGGAACCACAGAATGAGGAAAAGGGAAAGCATGGTAAGTTTGACAATTGATGGAAAGGACTGTATAAAATTTCAGCTTATCAGGGACAAAATGCATTTTTTTGAAGGAAATGGATGGTCAAGATTGTTCAGGCGGTCTAGTGAATGGTAGGCTCCTGAAGCACTACTACTTTTGAGGTTGTTCCCTAAAGTTACTTCACCCTCATTGTATATACCAGTTTGATTTTCATTGCAAGGTTTCAAGTACACCGTCATCTGATATTGGGGCCTGAAGTGAAGGCTATAAAGTTTGAATGATTAGTGTCAAGTTTGGTTTATTTGGTTTCTAAGTCAAGTTTAGAGTCAGTTTGGTTGTGAGTCAGTTTTCAATTTGTATTGAGGCATTTTTCATTTTTTGTTTTGACCGTATTGCCCAATGGATGAGGCACTTGGTCTATGGTTTCTTGACACCTCCAAGGAGCTGCCATCCCCAATAAGGCCAGTGTTAGTGCCAGTATATGCATACTTCTATAAAGGATCAAATCTGCTCTTTGCATTGTCATTTTAGTGGCCCCATATTAACATTTTCACATCATTCCATTAGGTCATGTCAAGCTAATCCACTGATGGTTGTCTTCTCTTCAAAAATTCCAATTTTTCTCTCATAGAGTGTACTTGTTGACCCTTCTTTAGGGTATCTTTAGTTATGGTTTCATGGTCAATTGGAAATCATGTTCCATTAGGTCATAAGGCATCTTTTCATTAGGTCTCGGGGTTTCATTTCCAATGTCAAGAGCCTGATTTTAACATGTAAATAAAGGTCAACAAGGGTATGAGGATGATGAATAAGTCAAGCATGATGGCCTGTAGGTCATAGCTAGTGAATAATTATCTTTTAACCTAATGTAATTTTCACCTCAAAAACATGTTTTTGAGGTGAAAACAGAGTATTTTGATCTTATTTGTATTTCATATGTAATTTTAAGTCACTATATGTAATAATTGATCCCAGATCCACCGGAGCATCTCTCCTTGCTGTAAGACAAAGAAACACTGCAAAAATCAATTCAAGTTGAGCATTTATCAACCTGCAAAGAAAGAAAGAAGAAAAGGCATTAAAAAAAAGTTTTGAAGAAGGACAAGAAACATTAGAAAGTGGGTTTTTCAAATGAAAAATCAAAATCTACTCCTATTTAAGCTCCCACATTTCATTTCTAAGTTCATTATTCTCATTGGCAAGTAAGGAGTCAAAAAGGTGAGAAGAAGAAGCAAGCTTGAGTGATTTTTGGCAAAAGAAGCTTGGCGTTGCACTTCTAGAGGGTGGCACTACGCTTTTGGAGAAGTGGACTAGTGGCATTGTGTGTTGGAAGAGTGACGCGACACTTCTGAGGAAAACAGGTTTGTGTTGCACGTTGAGGTTGGCACTGCGCATATGGGAAATTTCCCTAGTGAAATTTTATACTGGCGCTGCGTGTTGAGGGTGGCGTTGCGCGTCTGGGCATCGACACTGCACGTTGAGCAAGAAGGCTAGAAAATCCTCAAAACTTCCAACAAGCTCCAAATTTTCTCTCTCTCACCTACATGCAAGTAAGTTGACATCCCTCACATTGGCTTTTGTTTGCATATTCACATCATAACCATCATTTTCCTTGATAAACATGAAACCCTAAAAATCTCCCTTGTATGCCTAAAAACCTTAAACTATCATTGTTCCTCCTATCACTCAACCCTATCCCTATTTCCCTATCATCTATCCCTATTTCATATTTCCCATCCCTTTTATCCCTCTTCCCCAAGGGTAGTTTATCAAAACAAGCCCTCCCTCTCATTTCCTACTCCATTAATTTCCTAGCCACAAGCTCATCTCCCATACCCTCATTCCTAAAAACACTTTCACTCATTCCCTTCATCCAAACCTAAAATTTGCAAACATGTACCAAGAGGACTGAGACTATGAGGAGAAGGCAAACACAGGCAGTGACACCTCAGTAGACAGAGCTAGGTGAAAAGGAAAACCACACAAGGGAGACAGGATTATCAAAGAGGATCCATCAAACCTTAGGGAATTGGAAGCCTCTTAGTTGGCTATCACATGTTTCAAATATATTGGCTACTATGAATTTTGTGAGCAGGTGGAGAGAGTTCAATACCACCTAGAGCTCACTAGACTTTTTGTGGCTCATCTTGGGGACAACAAGGTAACTCTTGCTAGGGTCACCTTCATAATTTCACCATCCATCATTTCAGATGCCACCAAGATTCTGAATGTAGGGGAGAAGTGGTACAAGGCCCATGACCTAGATGAACACTACTATGAGCCTTACACAAACTCTAGTATAGAAATGATGTGAAGAGGCTTTTTCCTTTCATATTTCTCGACGAAAAATATGTCCCCATGATGAAAATCATCATGAAGTACTTCAATTGTGAGGGCAGATTCTCTAGGTTGTACACCTATCACATCAGGCTCCTCATTCATTCTACCAGGGTGAGGATGTTAAACCTCCCTTACTTCTTGTTCAGGAATATTGATAAGATGGCTCATTTTGTTTAGA
>APFE030917400.1:0-13212 GCA_000404065.3 Pinus taeda | reverse complement strand
GATAGCACAATATTGGAATATGAGCAACATGATAGAACTTGCAAGATGCTAAAAAAGATAGAACAATATCAAAGGACAATGAGCAAGTAACATAATGAAATAAGTAAAATGAGATGCTCACAAATAAAAAAATGCAATATGAACCAATGTTAGATGAATGAATGCAATATTAAACTATGCGCAATTCAAATTATCTTGGTTGATTTTCATTTATATGCCTAATCTATGGTGAAGTTTCCCCTCAATTTCTCAAAATTGAGTAAGGATTGATGCAAACTAAAAGAAGGATAGGCCAAGGAGGTGCTTATTCCATAATTAATGATGTCCACATAACCTCCTTTAGAACCCACATGCCTTTGTTCCTACAAGGGCTCATCCACAAGATAAATACAAGGTCACGTGTTTGAACCTTTTCTCCAAACTCAAATATATTTCGACTCCACTCCATCACCTTCGACTCCCTTGAACATCATCGCATATGTCTCCATATCTGACTCCTTCATAGCCTTCTCCAAACTTAGTGCAGAAACATGCTACACCTTGACTTCCCTCCTTTGCCTATGAGTGGGCAAAGTCCAAGTTTGTGATTGTCCAACTAGCACCACCTCATCACAGAAATGATCTTGCAGATGCAGTTACACAAGGTTGGATTGGATGTGGGAATGCTCACAGGCTCCCACAGGAGCTTAGAACATACCTCACTAACAGAGCGATCTCTCATCTTAGTCATATAGGGAACATTGATCGCTCCACTTTTCTGCAATAAGCATGGAAATCCAGGAGGGCATTACAAATTCCTCAACCATGGCAACAACACTAGAAAGAATACACGAAGACCCTCACGGAATCCCATATCAGGATACAAGAAGGGGAGGATGAGTTAATCTGGGCACATGCGAAGCATGGGAAATATACACCCAAAAGTGGGTTATATAACTCTTATGAACCCATTGAAACCTTTGTTATGTGAACCTTGGTGGTGAAGTTTATGGAAATTAAAAGCACCCCCCAAGACGAGGCTCCTCAAGTGGACCATTCTGAGATAAAAAATCCCAACAGGAGAAAATCTTATCAAAATATCTTTTCATGGACCCTTTTGGTGCGTGTTGGCTTATATGGGCCTAACCCAGGTTTGGAAGAATTATTTAGCCAAGAAAATCCCACAACTACCGGCCCTTTCGGCAATAACCTATGAAGCACGGACTGAGTTCTCACCCAAGGTAGCAACGAAGGGTGCTGGAACCAGGTTTCTACATCCTTGGGATGTCTAGATGTGGTTTGGAGGCTTCACGCTCCATTCTGCAGCTTCACACCATGCCTTAATTCACGCGGATCCTGAGTACCTCGCGCAATCTACAAATCTAATCGAGTGAATGAAGTAATTCAACATAGATCTATTTTTATTGGGGTCTTTAAGAAAACATTTATTACTTTTATTCAGTTCTCGTATTAAGATTAAACCCGATTACCCAATATTCAATAAGCATATGTGCGCAGGTCAAACAGTTACATTAACCATAAAAGAACAGAGTTACGATAGTTCAAAATTAACACATAATTCAAAAGAAACTTGTCTTTATTTCCACTTATCACCCTTACATCTAGATCTACCCTACACACTCAGCTGCAGGGGTCCACGCACACAGCTACGGACTCTTCCAGGCCTCTACACACACAGTTGCAGAGCCTCTATCCTCTACCTAAACCCCCGACTCAAACTTACAGACGCTTTCAGAATGCTCTTCTTAGACACCCATTACATATTCGATCTCCAAAATCATACCAAAACTTAGCTACTCTACCCATAGAGCCTCACTCTATTTATACCTTTCCATGGTCCGCGATCCATGGGCGGGTCGACTCATCTTACCTTTCTTTACATTATTTTTGGGTGAACTACTCATTTGAATTTGACTTATTATAAATCGTGCTCCACGCATCTCACAAAGTTTTTACCCTTCTCTTACCCAAAATTGCGGGCTTCGCGCCCCATACCCATTGTGCGGGGCTTCTTCTACCCAACAGTCCCCCAACACAATCACCGTGACTCATCCCAAGTCACTCAACTGGTGCGTCCAACTTTGCGTAGAGATCAGTCAGCAGCTTATGTGCGTCGCTTGTGCTAGTAGCAAACTCTTTCATCATGCGCTACATCCGTTCCACGTGTGTCGCCGACACCTCAGTCCCTATCTCTGTTGTCTCCATGGTGGCATATTTAGCCTGTATGTGGGCTACCTTGTGCTCTATGGTGGTTGAAACCGCAAATTCCTCATCCAGCCATGGCTGGAGACGAGCTTTAACTACTGCTTCCTTTTGTCTAGCGGCATCGGCTTGGATTTTCATGTCCTACACCTCCCGCATCTTAGCCAAACGTTGCATGATAGCAACGGTCTACGCAGTCCCTCTGAGCTGATCGTAAGCTTGCTGGAGCTTGCGGGCCTCAGATTCCAATTGACGAAGTGTTGGATCCTCCTAAAGGGCGATGAGCGTAACAATCGACTGAGTTAGTAGCTCGGTACATTTTGCCATTGACCGTGTGAGCATCGCGCGCCCCACTATAATAATGTTCCTGCATTTCTCTAGGATCTCTGGTGGCGTCGATGGTGGGAGCTGTAGTTTTAGCTATCTGCGAGTTGAGCTCTAGCTGGATTCGCGTGGCCTCCTCCTTTGGATTCCGAAACCTAGTGGCCAGTTTAGGGAATTTTGTCTCAATAGGCAAGCCCTCCACAATTTCTAACTCTTGGGCAATCGAGTAGGCTTCTGCTACAGTTTCTCCACCTACTGTTTTTGTGTGACTGCTTCATCGCATTGGAGGCACAGTTGTTCCATATTAATTTTTTTCTCCTGGAATACTTGTTCGATGTGACCAGCCCTGGCGTGAAGTTCGATTGTGGCACTGTCATGGAGCTGTTGCAAGCTTTCGCACGGTATAGCAGCCACATTTAGCCCCAGCCCTGCAATTCGTCCTAGCACAACTCAGCCCTCCTCATTGGTCATGGTCAATGCTTCTACAGGAATTGGGACGAACTGAGCATCTGGGATTTTAACAATGGTTCCATAGTTGGCATACCAGAAACCGTTGGTCTAGCGCTGAAGCCTATCAGCGCTATTTTAGTGCCAAGTTCTTGTAGCCGCATACGAAATTCCCCCAACACAATCTGCTACTCTAACATGGCCTCATCGACTGCCTCCCGAGTGGCATCTCAAATGGTGTTCTCGATGTCATTTAAGTCTCCTTCGGTTAATGTGGTCACTCTGTTGTCTGTTTTATATGCCTTTGCATTTTTTCGTGGCTTCGTCCGCTCTGATGTTGCTAGCCACTTCAAAGGTGAATCCGTGCCTGGTGCTAGTGGTTCGTCTGCAACCATCTTAGGGGTTGCCTTCTAACTGCCCTTGTCTGTTGTTGACGCCGTCCCTCCTGGTGGTGTATTTCCTGCTACCGCTAGAGCTGCTTCCCATGCTGCCTTAACTTCCGCGGTGAACTATTCATTGCGCTTTTGCTACACAATCCGCTTCGCTTCCTCTTTTTGTTGCCTGATAGCGGCCTCATTGCACTCTACCGCCTGTAGTTTGTGCCATGTCCATGGCCATGTATCCATAATCCCGTTGACCACATCGTCATTGGCAATGAATCAGAGTGAGGTCCATGTCTGCGTTAGGTCCTTATGCGCCCTCATGTAGATGCAATGCACGTCTGCTTTAAATTTGGCAATATGTTTCGTGCTTTCATAGATCTCGTCGGACAAGTGGGGCAACTCATTAATCCAATGACATACACTGGCATCCATCAGTGCCCAAAAGATTTTGATGTTTCGGATTCATCCTGCATCTCTCATTGCCCAGATGGAAGCATATCGAGCGGCTTCCAGCCAGTCCGAGTCCAAGACAAGAAAATCGCTTTCTGTGGGTAAGTCAGTGGCAACCAGCATGATAGACAGGAGCAGCCATGCATAATGGAAATTTTTTCCCTCCTCCTGCACTTTGCAGCAGTTGGTCAGAAATTCTTCACAGAGGAACTAGGACCAATTGAACCATATGTCGGCTACGCATTCTTTAGCGAGTTCAATAACGATTACTCGAACCCCTCAGTACCATGACATTTCCTCATTACTTTCCCTGCCAGCAATTGAGTGGCAACGCATACTGCTTTATCGGAGATACTATCAATGACGTACCCCTGCTGCCCCTTTGCAAGATGATACTTCTTTTTTAGACGTTCTATCATCGCGACATCGTTACTTTTATCAGTAATTTCTCGAGGATATCTTCCATCACAAGGAAGGTGTGAAACTCGATGAACAAGTTTAGGTGTGATACTGACAAGTTTACCGACCCATAATATTTCCTCATGAATTAAACAGAGCAACAGCTTTATAACCAACATGGTTATCAAGGGCCAGAGGAAGTGGGAAATTGACAAAAGACAGAGTAACCCAGCTTTATCCACTTTCCGCAACCACTCCTTGGGCTGGAGAGTTGTCACCATCCCTTTTACAGTCTGATCCATCAGTGCGTTCGTCGCTAGGTGGGGAAATTTTACTATCTCCGTGAGATCCCAATCTTCGAATTTCATTGCTGCCACACGGAAAACCACTGAGTTTTCTACTGGGACTACTTTTGGTAGAGTCGGGGTAGCCATGACAGTGTCAACCTCATCTAGGTTTGCAGGTACCTTTGCCTTCCCCTTGCTTGAAGGCACATACTTGGGTCTTCGTACAGGCTATATAGGATCCTCCTCAGGTTTGACTTCTTCGACATATGCGGGGCTTCTGCTACCCAACAGTGCGGCCTTTGCAAATTCGACAATGAAACAGTGGATCATATCTTCCTTACATGTCCATCCATAAAAGAGCTATGGACTACTATTCACTTACATATACCTTTCTCCCACTTTGGCAAGGTTCAACTGTTCAGGAAGCCTAAGAGGGATGGTGGTCCACTGTATCCTCAGGAAAATCTAAGAACCTCCCTTTACTTACTTGTTGGGCCATATGGATTGTCAAGAATAGAATTATATTTCAGAACTCCATCCCCCACTCGCTGGCCATCTCTGCTCAAATCTTAGCTGACTATCATCTGATCCTTGATGAGGAACCACACCCCAACCACAAGTGTATCATACCTGAGAGTATAAACCAATCATACCACTGGGCATACTTTGATGGCTCAGCACAAGAAATAGGATGTGGGGGGGGCATTTTCCTACATCTTGCAACAAATAATCACTACAAAATCCAAATGGGACCGGGCAGAGGGACGAACAATTTTTCTGAGCTTTCAGCAGCAAAATACACCATACATTTTTCTCTAGAAAAACATTGCAGAAACTTACAACTTTTTGGAGATTCAAAAATAGTATGCAATTGGATAAACAAAATTACAAAAGGATCACATTGTAATTTGACACTTTTATTTGTCAACATATATACAAGGAGCGGAACACAACTGCCAATCTACTATCCAAGGAAGCAGTGCACATGCCTATAGGAACATGGAGCATACTGGAGCAAAAGGATGGAACCTTCCATTAGTATTACCATCGACCTTTTATAGACATATCAGAATAGCTAAGCTCTAAAGGATCTTGATACATAGTTTTTGTTTTATTTTGTCTTTATATAATATTATATAAATGCATCATCAAGCAATCTTATACATGACAGATTTTTTGATACTCTCTTCGTAGAGTAAGTACATATTTTATATTGAAAATCATAAAGCAAAGTAGTGTCTCCCTGTGTGGAGTAAACCTCAATTTTTGAATTTCCCAAATAGGATAGGCTTCTAGCCCAAAGTATAGTATATTCCATAAGCATCTACAAAATGTAATTTTCCTCATTAATGAAAATTATGACTTTTTTCAAGGAGAAAAAAATTCTAGGGTTTGAATCAAAGAATAGTTATTGACTGCAAGATTGATTGCTTAGTTTAAAATTTAATTACCATTGCGAGTAGATTATATCTTTTAATCCTTTCAAGTGTAAATTGTAAAATCCGGAAATTAGGGTCTAGATTTCAAATGTAAATTTAAACTGTTGAGTTGATGTGTGGAGTATGTTTGATTAGGAATTCACTTTCATAGTCTGTCAAATTGGAATCTGTGGTAAAGAGTTAAGTCATCACATAAGCCCAGATTTTAGTTCAAGAACAGAGTAGGTTAGGTTTATAGAGATTTCAAAGTCTTTAAATTGAATTTGATTATTGATTCTACATGTGTTAGCAAGATGGATTGATTTCCTTTTGAGTTATGTGTTTACAAGCATTTGTGTGTTTCATTACTTACCTAATCATTATAAAGGAAACATTAAAGCTCTGACCAAGAATTGAATGTAGAAATAACAATACAACTCGTGTTTACGAGCCCAAATTCACATATAGATGCAGGAGAATTAATACACCTATTAAATCTCTCAATAGATGCAAAGACAAGTGAAGCTCCACATTTTCAATCTCAAGGAAGGTTTCAATCTCTGCTAGTATTGTCAATCCTTACAAGTAAGTTCTAGCCTCTTATCTATATTAATTCATGAGAAACTTCATAAGAAGCAAAACAAACTAAGAAGCTTCATACATAAGCTTTTCAATTTTATAAACAAATTCTTGGAAACTTGATAGCTTTGATTGAATATGATTTTGAACATGAGAGAATAGGTCCTGATACCTATTCTCCAAGTTAGGTCTCAATTGATGATAAAAAGATAGTAGTAATAATAACACTTTTATTGTTTTTTATTATCCTATAAATCCATGATTTTTCCTCTAATTGTTTCCATATTGATTAAACTTTACTTTTGATTATGATAGAATATATTACATAGATCAAGATAGGTTTCATCATATGATAAAAATAAAATGATAATAATAGTCCAACATTGTTTTGCCAATATTATACAACTCGATGATTTTGCTTCTTTTGTTTGTAGATTATTGATGCTAATCCATCTCGTAGCACTTGGTTTCTTCCTCATATGGCATATTCACCATCACAAAAATGATGCAATGTGGCTACAGGGATTGTCAGTGGTATGTGAGATTTGGTTTGTTTTCTCATGGGTTCTGGATCAACTCCCCAAGATTTGTCCTATAAATAAAATGGCTAATTTGAATGTTCTCAAGGAGAGTTTTGAGCATCCAATCCCTTAGAGCCCAAAGGGGAGATGTGATCTTCCAGGGGTTGATGTGTTTTTCCCTACTATTGATCCACACAAGGAGCCTCCTCTTGTTAATGCCAATAGTATTCTTTCTATTCTTGCAACTAACTATCATGTAGAGAAGCTCCCTTGCTACTTATTTGATGATGGTGGGTCTCTTCTCACATTTGAAGCTCTTGCTAAAGATGCAATATTTTCCAAAATCTTGGTGCCTTTTTGTAGAAAGAATAGAATAGAGTCTTGCAATCATATTTTTGCATTGGATAGAAACATGTAATTAATAACCTGAAACTTCATGATATTTTGTAATGACCTTCAAGTGATTGACATGTTTCTGGTTAATGTCAACAAGCTCTGCTTAGGTAGAAGCCAATTGGATTGCAACTCTACCTTTGTGGAAACTAACTACGATTGTACACTTGCAACTTTTTAATGGATATAATTGATTAATCCACCACAACAATTTATGGGAACTCAAAATTATTCCCTTGATTCGTAAAAACCTATGCTTAAAACATCATCTCGCGACTCCATGGGAAGATTCTGTAAAATCATAACATAATCAATTCATTACAAAAATTGATGTAGAGGTGCAAGCAGTTAGAAAATTGTGCTTGTACTAACACGAAGCTTGCCTTTGAAAACCATAAGCAAAGGTTCAAAACTCAACTTAGTGCTCTCGAACAAAGTGAATAAGGCATTCCATAAATCTGTTAAAATAATTTCATCAGATATTTTTATGCACAAAATGTAAATAATAAGTTCCACAATGTAAGGGAAAGGAGGATCAAGCTTTCACTTCCCTTGGGCACCCTCAATCCCTTATTAGTAAGAAACATCCTTCCATATGGTTGTCTCCAAATCCTTCACACAGTAATTTTGTAAACATAAATAAATTTTTTGGGAAGCTAGATATTTCATCCAAACTTACAAGATCCATTGAGAAATTTTCATAGAAATGTGTGTTCACTCCATAATTTCTAGAGGATTATCCCAAGGAGTTTCTTAGGGTACGCAAAGTGTTTAGAAATGGTCATTCCATCATATTACTGCTGATATGTTCGACTAAAAATTGAGGGATGGTTGAAATGATCAACTACAAAGTGAGGAATAGTTGAAATGAAAAACTAATGACAAATGTTTTAAAAATGACTTATTACATAAAATATTTATATTCCATCCTGAAACTTTGGTTGCACGCAGGGATAGAAAGGTAAACAACTAGTAAATAATGAATTCTAAACAAATAGGGATGTTAAGAAAGGCATACAATGGACAAGTACGAACTCTAAACAAAAAGAATGTTAAGGAACATGTTGTCACCATAATATATTTCCTGCGAAATTTTTTTGCATATGAACATTGATGCTTGGAATCCAAAGGTGTCGTCCACCTTTACAACATTATATATCTAAATTTAAATGTTTTAATGGTCTTCCAAATAAACTTCATATGTAAGTAAAATAAAAAGATGAACAAGGGATATTGAAATTAGTCACTGTGTAATTTATTTATCTATTAAGGGGATGCTATTAAATTGTTATTATATTTCTTCTTCCTGATTATATATAATTAATTTATTAAACTTAACATTAAATTTAATGTAATCTTAGAGGGTATTTGTTAATAGTATTTTTTGAATTAAAAATAGTACTTAATTACTTGCAAACAACCAAATCTATCTAAAAGATATACATATACATATGATAATAATCTTTTTGCATGTATATCAATAAATAGAACTATTGTAAATTCACCATAACATATATATATATATATATGAGTTACACATCTTCATACTAATCCCTTCCTCATGATTTATTGTATAAAAACAAATCAATTCCTTGTGTTGAAATTACTTCTTTAAAATGAAAAAACTGCAAAAGAAAGTTTATATCTCAAAAAATTATCCTTTTCAAAAAAAAATGTTTAGATAAATTTACTTAAAAATATTTTACATGAAATAATTATAATAATAAAAAAATTTATTATTACTTAAATATTAAGTGATATACTTATTAATATCAATAGCATATCTTTATTATAAGTTAAATTAGATTAAATACTTTATTAATATCAATGTTACGGAAACATGTTAAATATATCAATTCCATTTTAAATATAAAATTAATTATTTTATATAAATTTTAATTTTTAAAATATATATATATATATATATATATATATATATATATATATATTTTCTTATGAATATAAAAATACAAATAACTAACAAAACACTATTATAATTTTTTATTTTTTTATTATTTCAAATATCAAAATGAGTACATTTTATTATTTTAAATATGAAAACAAAAGTCAATTGCAACTAGTATCGTACCTTTCTTTCAAAGCACTGGATTCCGTGGGAGGAGGGTTGAGAATTGTATGTTTCCTTTAGTTTTTATCATTTTCCTTGAAGGAAATAAAATTAATATTACTTGGTTAAGTATATGTGACGAAGTATTCAGATTAGTTCTTAACATAAATATCTTTATGCCACAAGGCGTTTCTCTTTGAAATCAACTTTCTTCATTGATTATTTGTCATTTTGTGCACCGCAAGATTAGATGTTAGACGATTAAACAAATTTCCAGCGTTAGATCAATGGCTAGGGAAAGAGACACGGGCGAAATGGAAACGGGACAGCCATTTTATGTTATGGCATTGGCGCCGTGGAGTTCATTCCACATGGGTCAGCGTATCCGTCAATAGCCGGAAGGACAGAGCGTTGAAGCAGTAGCAGTAACAGCTCATCCACCAAGGTTCGAAACGCGCCCCTGGCAGTAGATCCTGAAGGCCTCTGGTGTTGCGCTCCATTCCCTTCTCCCATTTCTGTCAACACAAATAACATCAAATCCCTTCATCGTCGCTCTTCACAGAATTCGAAGCCAAAGCAGAAGCCGAAGCCGAAGGCAAATCCTCCATCTGTGCAGCCACCGGAGTCGAACCTGGGACCTCCTCAAGATGAAAGTAGGCCGACAAGAATGGATTCTGAGGGTCTGCCGTTGAGAATTACGGTACCCTCAAAGATGCAAACCGATGAGCAGATCAAGATCAAGATGACCAGAAATGGCAATAACGACAATAATAACATTTGTTATAAATTCAACGACCCAGAGACCAGCGATGCGAGGGTGTCGCTGTCGACATCATCGTCATGCTCGTTGAATTTGAAGCTTCATATGCAGATTCTCAGTAATTGCAGCAATTTTTTCGCGGCCAAGCTTTCTGACCAACAGAAACACAATAATTCTCTTCCTTATTCAATCGAAATTGTGGACTGCGTTGATGTGGAGATGTATGTTGAGACTCTGCGTCTCATGTACTCGTACTGCTGCAGCGGTGGGGATTTGAATTTGAAGCGGAGGTTGATGGGAGAAAGTGTTTACAAAGTCCTGCGGATTTTGCAGGTACGCCCTTCAAACGCCATTCCCAGATTTAATTTCTAGTAAGTTAATCGTTTAGTGCCAGCAGATGATCAGAGTAGTATGTGATTAGTATATAGCTAAATATGCTTATAGTTTGTTGAATAAGATCAATTTACAGATTAGAGATAAAATAAATTTTATTTACAAATTTTTACGCCGTCAGGCTTCTATCTGAAATCAACTTCCCTTACATAATAATCTTGTAAAACGTGTTTTCCTGTCATATGACATTTCTTGACGTTGTTTTCTTATTTAAATGAAATTTTCTTGACATTGTTTTCTTATTTAAATGAAATTTCCTTGACATTGTTTTCTTATTTAAATGAATTTCAGAGTAAAGTTGGTAAATGTTCTTATTTAAATGAAATTTCCTTGACATTGTTTTCTTATTTAAATGAAATTTCCTTGACATTGTTTTCTTATTTAAATGAATTTCATAGTAAAGTTGGTAAATGTGCAGTACATTTCCTGCAGTTTCGAAACTAGTGAGTTTATTTTCCATCACAGTCCATTTGAGAGTTTTCTGTTTTATTTTTCCGCGTTTCCATCTAGAACGTATTTTCTTTTTGTAATTTAGTAACTATTCTGATTTTGTCGGCATGAAATTGTGTGTGCAGCAAGAACATCGTCATAAGCTTTTAAAAATAAAACAAAATATTGTTTATATTACTTTAGAATTTTACGACTTAATATAAGTCACATGGTTATCTGCATGTGTAAATAATGCATCTTGTAATTATTCACATCGTAGAAATAGACAGCTAAACATTATAAATCACCCTGACAACCAATGACATCTAACAACTTCACCTCGTAGAAATAGACAGCTAAACATTATAAATCACCGTGACAACCAATGACATCTAACAACTGACCCAATATAGCATCTTCACTCTGGAATGATGGAACAAAAAGAATGGAAAATGTTTGAAAAACATATTTGCAAATTTCTAAGTTGATTGATTTTCACGCAGCTTAAAAAATTTCTGGCCGGTTTTTAACTAGATGCATATTAGGTTGTAGAAATCGAAGCATGAATCTTCATTTTCAATTGCCCATTTTTCCATACCGGTTGAGCTGGTCCAAAGGTTCAGGTCCAGCAAAACTTGAGCCAAGTCCAACAAAACCTCGTAATTATGAACCACAGTGGGTGGCCATTGCAAACCTCACAAGGCATGCTCAGAATGTCGGTGCCTAATATTAACAGAGTTATTTTTGAGCCCTGATCTTTGCAGCACAAAATCAAAATCGAAAGCTCAAAATCTATGGGTTTCTCAATTGTAATGCAACCCTAGCCTAGCTATTGTAGAGGAACTAGATTTGTAAAGGGTTAGTGTTTTATAGTCTGCCATAGGGTTTTAGACACGGTTTCCCAGGTGCCAATATCAGCCCCAGGTATGTTTTAACTTTGTACAGGTCCCAGATTTTGTGAAAATTTACTATAAGTAGTTAGGCATTTGAAGTGAAATAGGCGATCTCTTGTGACCTCACATGGCTTATAAAAGCCTAAAATTAGTCAATAATAATTGTCCAATTGTCTAAGCAAAAGTGCATATAAACTGTAGCCAAGAATTATATTGACCTTATTAATAAAAGTCCTAAAATAGGGTTAAATACTCACAACCATCATAGTGGTAAAGCTAGACATTAAAATGATTTTCAAACCTGTGTACAATGTTAACAGAGTTAGGAATTGTTCCTTAATCTTATTTTTGAAGGAAAAATGTCTTTAAACCTTTGTGCAATGTTAACACAATTCGGTTTTGTAGATCTTGATTCCTTATGTCTCTATGCCAAAGTAAATTTGTCTGTAGTGTAAACAAAGAAGGCTCATATATAGGGTCATTTTATATACAGGGATTATCCACTGCACTTCATGCCTTCGCAGACCAACCCTTCTTGCTAGCTGCAGTACCAGTACGAGTGTTGAGAATGATCTGTCACGCATGAGATGTTGTCCTCTGAGAGCAGAATCAATGTAAACAGGGTTTTTATGGTATGCAAAATGATACAGGAGTCTCACTAGTTCATGGGCAATCCTCACAACCAAAAACAAAATTTGTTTCCAGTTAAGATATTGATAGATTCTTCACTCATCTTAACTAAGCTCAGAGTTTATGTTGTGATCAGGATTTAGTTATAGAGATCATACCCTGTATAGAATTCTGGTTTTGTATTACACTTCCAGGGCTTGCATCACATTTTGAATTGGATTACATTTTGTCAACAATTTTGATTTGTAAACTTTACTGTTCGGTTGACAATCCACATGTCTGATAATCATTACCATGGAGGAAGATAAATGGTCCAGGATTCATGCCGGGACCTCTCAAGGGAATAATATCAACTCCAACACTTTGTATTACTGATAGTCACTAGACTCTGATAACCATTACCTTGGAAAAAGAGAGCAGTCTAGGATTCATGTTGGGACCTCACAAAGGAATAAGTCATTGAAGTGGAGGTTGGATTCACAATCACCGCATGGTATCTTCGTAAACAATGCCTAAGTTAATTTGGGTTGCCAGGATTTGTAATACATTTTTATTTGGGAATTGAAATGGGTCAACATGGAATCAAGGTCTGAATCATTGATTCACATTTGTTGGAGAATGATAATATAGAAGTCA
>APFE030917377.1:359400-408903 GCA_000404065.3 Pinus taeda | reverse complement strand
TCCTGAATAGTAGATCTGATGATTAACAGCTCTGATACCATGTAGAAATTTTGAATAATTTAACACATATTCAACAGAGATTATCCTGATCATGTACTATTGCGGAAAACATACACAATACATAAGCTCCTCTACGTTGATCATCAATATAGCAGCATCAAAACAATAAAACATCAAGAGCATTCACACATTAACACAGTATGTATCCCGGGGAAAGCATCTCGCTAAAAACCCCAACTATCTGTATATTAATGATTGAGTCTTGTAACATTACAAAGTACAATGCTTATCACAAGCAATCCAGTACCAGCTCCACCTGTTACACACAATACAGCTCAGATCTGAATCAATCACTGGCTCAGATCTCTTCCGCTGCTTGCCTGCCTCCGCTGCTCAATACCTGCACAAGAACCGATGATAATTCCAAGGCAGCCACGTCTTTCCTTGGCTAAATCACGTGAGAACAAGCTACAATGTGGGCAAACTCATTGGCATACTCAATCCCCTGATTTGTGCAAGATCTGGTGCACAACTATAGTCACAACTGATAGCAATCTGATTCTCTAACACTTGTCCCTGCTGAACTGAACATGCACTGACATGCAACTGATTTAACTGATGTATTCATTAGTTGTATTATGAGTTAATAACTTGTGAATTAATTAATAACTAATTCACCCAACTCATCTCTAGTCTATTTGCCAGTTAGACTAAATACAACCATTTTAACAAAGCTAAACTGAACACAACTCCATCAACTGCACCTCCAGTCCACTAAACTCAACTCACTTGAGTTCTAACTGAAGTCCTGCATGCAAATATTAGTCATCCCATAGGTAACCATGCATTTCCTTCTGGGATCTGCATGTACCACATCTGTAGCTCATCCTAAAGTGCTCCAAGAGAATAAGACAAAGTTTATAGTCTAAATATTATTATGAGCTAATAATATTTGACTGTTCTATATTTAGACTGAGCAGTCACTCCGCTGTGATCTAGCAGTCACTCCGCTGTGATCTAAAAATAGAAGTCCATCTATTTTTTCCAACTTGATCAATCATCCATAAACAACAACCTGCAATCCATAGACATGATCCATATGTCTAAAAATAGACATAGTCTAAAAACAGACTTGCGCCAAAAATAGCCTGCGGGCCCACTTAGTGAAGGCGACTCTTTTCACTAAGCTCCATCATCTTGTTGCAATCTCAACATAAACTACTCCTACTCCTACTCTAATTTTATACAAAAATTTGACTAGGTGAAATGATATTTCCAATGGAGCCACTTTCTCATTTTTACTCCTATACGCATGCAGTTTTCCAACGTTGGTGTTAAGAACAGAATTTTCCTTGGGATGTTAACGTTGGATACGGAATAGGAATGCATAACGCCAGTTGGAATTTTGTCCAAAATTTCTTTCTCGCAAAATCTTCCTTCCAACTGGGTATCTATTGGATCATAAAAATAAGGATGAATTTCTGTTATATCTTGATGATCTTGTAATGGAGAAAGTTCTATACTTCCTTGACATAGCTTAGCTTTCCGTAATGGTAGCTCGTCTTTTGGATGCTCTTTTATAAGGTGTTGGTTATACCAGAATAATCTATCAAAAAACTGAAAATTTAAAACGCAATCTGATTTTGTACAAGATGAGTGTAAGTGGGAATAATAATAAAAAAAGTTTTTTGTACAAATAAAGTTACAGTACAAATGGGATAAGCTTGTAAAATTTTGTTGTTGACAAGAACTGGCCAGGTCATGTGAAACAAAAGATAGACTATGATTATGAATAGGCATGGGGGTTTCTTCAAGGTATGAATCATAGATCGGGAGATTGTCTTGGTCAGCAAAATCAGGCGAATGATCTTTGGCCTCAAAATGAGGATTAAATGATATGTTTTCCAAATTAGAATATCTCTCATTTTTTGAGCTTTGATGAGTTACTTGAGATAAATCGATAACATCGTCGTTGGCAAAGTAACCATCATAACTAATTTTATAAGTTTCCCTAGATTCTTCCTTTTGTTCATATATCTTCGGACAAGGAGATTCAAATGTTCCTTGCTTGGAAAGAATCAAGGGATGTTCTCCAACTACCTCTTTATTTTGAAAATCTAATGATGACTTTTTTAAATTTTCCTCTGTGTTTTTTGAAACATCTTTACTGTTAAGAGGGGAAAAGTTATCATCATTAAAAACATCAGGGTAAAGAGAGAAGTGTGATTCTGAAGCAACGCATTTAAGATTATCATCATGGAAAAATATTCGTTCATCAAATTCAATATAGACATCGGGTTTCAGATCATACCTTTGTGTGCTGATACTTCCTGAAAGAAAAATAGTTTGTTGTTCTGAGCTTGGCGTCTGCATCTATCGACTTGCGACGAGATCATCTGACCTCATATCAAAGTCATCTCCTGGTTCCAAGGCAGGTTTCCCTCCATCGTCTTTGCTTTTGTCTTCTTGTATTAGAGTATGGATAACTCCTAGGCTTTGAGGGCTTTTTTCATTATGAGCGATTTGCATATTCAAATTGGAATTCTCATTCATATTAGAAAGAAAAGAGACAAAGCTTGGACTAATTTCTGCTTGATCAGATATAGGAGGCAGGGAATGTTCAGCATAATCTAAAGATTTTTCATCTATGAGTTCACTTTCTGTATCGTATTTTAGACAATCAAAATGAAATCGCATATTAAAATCCCTAATAGATTCATCGTTTTCTATGAGATGATGAATTTCATCGTATACCTGGTCATAGTCATAACAATCAAATTCAAGAATAAAAATCTTGGCGAATTGGTCCCAGCTGTGGATTGATGCAACTAGGAGGTTTCTGCACCATTTTCTAGCTTCCGCCGTGAGTGTAAGAGTAAAAATCCTGCATAAAATGCCTTCATCAATTCTTGGAATATCATAACTTGAAATTATTTGAATAAATTGAAGGGCATGATTAAAAGCAGAAGAGTTATTCTTACCATTGAATTTTACCTGAGATAAGAGTCTTACCACTTCAGGTGGAGTGTTGGAAGAGGTAGGAACATGGATGCAGCTCCAAATGTGAAGTTTGTGAGCAGCCATCCAGATTCAAATGTTACGATTTGAAGGTCATTCCAACAGACACTATGTTCAGCCCCTCCTTCTAGCACCAAATATGTTGAAGCCCCGAAAATCGGGTCGACAACAAGGGGGATACCCACCTGGTCCGGACCTTGGTTGGAAGCTCCTTATCCGTTTGGTATAGCGGGTCCGACTGGGGATAACAGGACCAGTTTCCCAATCTTGGGTGTGTGTGTGTGTGTAGGGTTGAACTATGCTGATCTGAGAGTATTTTTAAAGCTAATCTAAATCAGATTCTTTAACTTTACTCTATGTTATTGTAATCTAGTGAGAAACAACAAATCAAATCTATTCTAACCCGGGATTGTATATTTTCCATTATGCGATCTAAAAAGATTTCGAATAATAACTAGTAAAAAAGATCATTCAGCTATCATAAGAAAAGAAACCATTTGAGATAAACCATTTTGCATAAGAAGTTAGGCAAAGTAGTTGTGAACAACATATCGCATAATAAGCCATTCATATATCACACATAAACAATATGACTCCACTGTACAAAAGTGCCAAAATGACCCATATATTCATGCAGTAACATATAAACAACTGAAACTGTAAATCACTTAAAGAGCATAAGCAGACATTGCCAAGAGATAAAAGTACCATTTATGACTAGTTCTACCCATAAGCTTCAAGAAAAAACCGATCTATCTCTACTTGTTCTAAAATCTACCAAGAGTACAGAAGTGCAACATCAGTAGCAGACATCAAAATGCAAGTAAAAAATAAATCTCGATCCATCCATTCATCAAAACCTCCTTTGAGGGTGCAGAAGTGCATGTTCTGAGGATAAGTTTTTGACAAATCTCTGGACCCTTCTCTAAATGCATGAGAAGTGTTAAAATACTACTTCCTAAATCTAATAATAGTGTTTTTACAAAATTGTAGGATACGGTTCTCAAATGACAGTCCTTTTTCAAATCTAAACAAAAAGAAACAGCAAACTACTAAAAATAAGCTACTTCTGAATTTGATCTTTGAAACTGCAAGTGTTCAGCATGGATTTGAGAAGAGTCGGTAGGCCGACTTCTGCGCTGAGCTGGGCTGTGAAAACGGAATCTATGAGAGTTGGCACTACTTTCTCTGCTGAGTTTGTGATGCATTTCACAATCATCCATTGACTGTGTGGCTTGACTAAGTATGCCCAATAACACTCCCAATTCAACCTGTTCAAAGCCTGGATCGCTTTTCCCTTTTCCGGCGCCTTCTCTTTCCATTTTGCCTCTATTCGTGACTTGTTTGGTAGGTATCCCGGGGTGGTTTCTGTGATTAAGTTGGCTTTGTGTAAATTTTCATTTACACAATCTATAAGAATACTTTCCTGTGTCGTCGTTGCTTCTATCGCCTGTTCTGCCTGCTTGATTTGATCGTCCCATTTGTTGAAGAGCAATTCTTTATGGCTTTCGTTTATTTTGGGTGCATTTTCTCTCTTCCCTTCCTCTCCATCCTACCAAGCTGTATACTCTGTCACTCGTCTGTCAACCTGGTCATAGTCACTTCGCAGGTCTGTCACTTGATTGGTGAGTTTGTCGCTCAGCTCGCAATAGTGACTCCACTGCGATATTTTTCGTCCTAACTCTTCCTGTTGCTGCAAAAGTTGCTCATTTAAGCTAGTAGATTCTGAAACGAATTCAGAAAGATTGGGCTCGTCCTTGTGTATTTCTTGTAAAGCTTGTAACTGATTTCCTTTTTTGTCCAGGTTTTTCTGATAATTTATCTGCATTTGCCGAAAATCTTCTTGTAGTTTCTCGAGTTGTTTGGAGGCCTCATTGCTGACATTGGCTTTTTGTAGCTATTGCTGTAGTAGCTGTATTTGGTTTTCTTGCTCCCTCAACAATTGCTGAACTTCTGACGCTTTGTCGATATTCGCAGAAGCGTATGCTCCTGCGATTTGAGACAACTTCGTGAAATTTTCTGTCGGATTGTTGTTAGGGTCTTTCCATAAGATGTCTAAATGTTCGGCGTCCTGTGACAGCGTATTCTCTAGCTTTCTCTTCTTTCTTTGTCTCCCCACCACTGCTTTATGTTGGGGACTATAGAACACGTCCAGTGGGGGAATTTCCTCTACATTAAGTAGGAGCTCAGAAGGCGGAGCGATATGACTATGTTCTGCTTCTGAGACACTACCGACCATGGTTGAAACCATTTCTTGTGTTACCTGCGCATCGCTCACAGGTGTTCTTGGGACTTGTCCTTCAAGGCTGATTAGCTCGTTGAAGTTTTCCCACTCTTTATCGAGCTCTGTCATGACGAGTGACGATGTAGTGACGGGAGGAGGGACATTCCTTGGTGGGGAAGCGATAACTTGCAGTTGCGACATGGGACTTGACTGAGCAGTATCCTTGGCTGCTTCTCCGACTTTCCCTTGGTCACTTGCAGACTTTTGAGAACGTTTGGGTGTTCCTTGGACAGCGTCAGATTTGGATTTGGAAGTACTAGAGTTTCCGCTGAGGCTGACACTTGGAGTAGGCTCTCTGGCGAGCGGTTGCAGCTTTTCTAGAGGAATGCTGGCTAGCCTTCTTTCTCTGAATAACAAAAATCTTTCGAGGTCATCTGGGGATAACCTCGACTTAGCTTCTCGCAAGACTTCCTGGAATGAACTTTTATTTTGAAACAAGTCATCAAATAAATCTTTCTTTCCGGTGAACACTTTTATTCTGACACTTATAGTGAAATCATGGGCAACATTATTTAGTTCAAAAGGTCGAGCGGGGAATTTAAATAATTGTAGGGACGTCACATTCCCTACTTCGGCAAAAGCATGTCCTACATCGAATAATGAGAAGGCCCCACAATATACAGGAAACTGAGGCCATATGGCCTTCTTCTTGTCTTTTAACTCTTTGGTTAGGCCGCCTTCCGAGCAAGTCTGATAGGCAATCTCCCTAGCCAAAAGCTTGTCGGGGACATACATAGGTAGGACATGTGGAGGTACAGTGCTCCCAAATACTTTGATATAAGTGAACCATTCTTCCCCGAACTATCTTGTGATGGGGATGATGTCTATTTGTGCTTCGGGTGAGCACCTCGGGGGTTCTTCACCATACATCATCCTATATAGGGGTAAAATGAGCCCGTGGCAAATCTGATAGAAGTGAGGAGCAAACTGTGAATCCCATAATACTTTGTGGTAAACATGGATAGGTGACGGGTCCTGGGTAGTCCATTTCCAACCCATAGTTGGAAATTTAGATACATAGCAAATAGAATCGATAATGTAAGCAAACAGATAAAACGGGGGATAGACCCTTTGTGACAAGGATCTCTTAGAACGGTAATTCATGACAGCAGTGAATAAATTATCGGAAAATATTTTGGCCCAATCCACGAGATCAGCATTTGTGGCAGCTTCTATGAGTGGTAGCCATTCAGATGAAAATTTATTTATGTCTGGCATCCCAAACAGCCTGCACAGCATGGCCGCAGCAAAACAATATGGAGAGGTGAGAGAACCAATGCTATACATACCATTTTTATCCTTTTTTAGCGGCTCCTCTCTTCTGGTCCATTCTTTAGTGGTTTCTGCCAGGTTTGGGTTCTCTGCTGCAAATTTCCTGACAAATTGCGTGTTGTAGGTCGTCTGAGGCTCCGGAAGATGATACATAAGCTTTAAGTCTTGCGCGGCGAATGATCCTATGAGCCCATGCCCTGGAGCCTTGAATTGTCTGCCTTGTAACTCTCGGAAGAGTTTGGCGATCCCGCAGCGCTATCGACCTTCATTACTCTGGGATTTTCCTCCTCTAGCAGTCTATACATGCCTTCCCAGGTTGAAATTCCTGCGTCCCTGTTGCATGCAGTGTCTGTGTACAAGGGCGCCATCTCCTTTGCCTTTTCCTTCGCCTTGGAGCCTTGGGCATTATTCTTCTTTCCCATTTGCTTCTGCGTTTGGCTTTTTGAATCTTC
This sequence comes from Pinus taeda, assembly GCA_000404065.3. Taxonomy (NCBI): domain Eukaryota; kingdom Viridiplantae; phylum Streptophyta; class Pinopsida; order Pinales; family Pinaceae; genus Pinus; species Pinus taeda. The sequence continues at coordinate 401,877 of APFE030917377.1, read as the reverse complement.
TTATCTCCTAGTTCCTGCAGATTACAAGCGAGGTGGAAATGACTGATTGAGAAAGGTGATGGGAGAGTTTTAAATGCAACCGATATACTAAATATGCCACCTTACGTGAAACAATTCTTCAGCAAAGCACGCACCTTTATTTCATTAAATAACTGACAACTAACCCACTTACTATCATTAAAAGTGCATGATTTGAAGTCAGATTATGGTAAGTGGTCTATCTTTGAATGGCGTGCCCGAAGGATTTGCGATTAAATGATTCATGATTCGCTTTATGCTCTATCGAAGATCGTGCCATCGCAAGGCGCGCTTATCGCAAATCGCCAGATCGCAAAAATGTGTCATCACGGCGATCGCAATATCGTAGGTCGCAACATCGCGGGTCGCAGGAGTTTGATGTTTGTTAAGTATTGCCATTTCACTTCTACGATGTGCGATCTTACAATCGACGTTATCGCAGATCGACAGATTTTGAGGTTTTTTCTTATGGACATTACTTACTGCGACGCGACGTTAGGCTTGACGTTGGGGGGCCTTGTGTATTAATGCAATTTCTTAAAGACCTTTACCTTATCATAGGCTTAGGTTAAAATATTCGAAAGACCGCTTTAAGCCTGCGATGGTATCTTTGTTTTGAAGAAGGAAAGTTTTATTTTTCTCAAAATTAAACTAGGGGTCCCCCATTCATTTAGTATTTTGGGTAGATAGTTAAATGAAAAAAAAGGGGGGGGTTTCGCTGGCCACAACACATGGGAGCTATTGTTTCCTCACTCTTTCGAGTGATGTGTTTCCCATATGAAGGCAAAATAGTACAACTTGTTGACCAACTTTCATTTCCCGGTTCAAACACGGCTATGAGTCAAACACCGTCCCTAAGTTGTCTCTTTGCAAAATGAATGTCTCTTCAACTTCTAGTTCATCCACTTAATTACCGCGAGTGATTCGGTGAATGTGACAAGACTCAAGGGGCATGCACCTTGGTTTTCTTTGGCAGGCGAATCCAGTTGAAAAGATAGATTTCCTCATAGGATATATGACCAATCTGACACACCTGTCTATGTAGGATATGGGATCAGTCTAGAAAAGGATGTCCTCATCGTAGGTTATATGATTGGTCTGACACACCCATCCGTGTAAGATATGGGATCAGTTCGAAACAGGATCTCCTCGAAGGTTAAGTGATTGGAAGTGCCAACCCACACCATTCAACTTTGTCTATTTCAATGGACAAAGCCAAGTAAGTGTTTTGTCTGCTCTGCAGACGAAACAATCTTGCTTAAGTGCAAGGAATTGCATATGGTAACTTGGAAACTCTGATTTTCTTTATACCTGGGGGCATGCAAACCTTTTTTACGCAAGAGAAAAGCGACAAGCGTAACTCTAACCCCATAGTATTTTATTCTAACTTTTAGTTCAAACTGCTTAGGTTAGGTGATTAGTCTGATTCACCATTCACCTTTGTTAGCAGCCTGACAAAGCAAAGGAAATGTTTTGTAGGAAACTATCCTACCTAATCTCAGTAGTTCATTAACTCTTAGTATCATAGTTGGTCGTTTCTAGCCTACATACAAAGGACGCTGAGCAAAGTTTCACATGGGGCAAGCTCATTAAAAAATGAACCTACTAATAAGAGACATCCTTAAAGATGACTACAACGAGCAATGTTTCCGCAAAGTTCAAGCCTGTTAAAAAATAAACCGATCAATGAGGAATGTTTTCAAAAATTTCAAGCTCGTTAAAAAATAAACCCAACACTGAGCATAGTTTCTAAAGATTCAAACTCATTAAAAAATGAATCCACCCTTGGTAAATAACCTTTGTGATTCCATTGCTATTAGCCTTTTGAGCCTTGGTTGTGTTCTTACTGTCACCTCCACTCTTTTAGCCCATCATATGCCTCCACTTGATTGTTTGCTTGTTTGAGGAACAACTGCGATGAGTGATTCTGTTAGCCACCCTCTTTACATTGTCGTGCATGAGAAGTTCCAAACTTACCTGGAACTAGTTGCTACTCGAAAACATCACTCGTTCCTAAAAAACGAGTCTCTTTTAAGCTCTTTTTAGACTCGTAAAATATGAAAAGATTGTTGAGCTACTGGCCTTTCCATCTTGTTAAAGTAAAGGGAAGCACCATCCCTCCTCTACAATTTAATATTTTTGGACCTGAGGGATCATTCCACAAAACGATCGAGCACTTGTCTTTTTCAGCTCGCTAAAACTATTGAAAATTCATCCCTTTCGTATTATTTTATACTTTTTTGAACTTAAGGGATTATACCACGAAAAAGGACTATTGGAGTTTCCTTTTCGTCCCTTTTCAAACTCTCTAAACCTGAAAAGGACTGAGTTATCTTTGTCGTTAAACTTGTTAAAACAACAACGACAAACTTGTCCACCCAGACAAGAGCGAGTTTCACTGTCGCTAGGCTCGCTAAAACATAGCGACAGGTTTGCCTGAAGGGAAAATTATAGGACAATCATATGTTATTCTCCTCAAGCTTGACAAAAATAAAGAGGTACTGATCAGCAATGACTGGGGAAAAAGGGAAGAAAACTTGAAGAACTTCAATGGTAGTAGGTCACTCTTGAACATGACACTTTCACTCCATCACCATGATTGAGTCGGGTTGGGTTATTTCGTTCACCAGTCACATCACCATTGGTCCTCTGTACCATCCTTTTTTGGGGTTAATGCTACCAATCCATTTCAGTGTCATCGATATGTTCAAGAGAAGTCACTCAGAGAATTCACCAACCTAGCTAATGCCTCATCCACTGCAATACCTTCACTCTCCATATTTCATGACTGACATTCCTGAACCTTGTATCATCAGATCGTTTTCACCTCCAAAACATCATTTGCTTCGTTTCGTGTCGTAGATGTGGGATACATTAAGGCCTTCCTACGACGGGTCACTTCTTTTCAACATCAGCTCATTATCAAAGAAGTTGACTTAGGAACAACCCTTTCAGTACTATGAAGCTTGCATGCCTCAATGGTGAGTTTCTCACTTCCAGCGACATGTTTACATTAATGGCCTTCGACCGAAAGATTTTGCGTGGTGTTTGACATCGACTCATATATTCACACCATGTGAATTGTACTGTAGTACCTTGAGGGTCATTATCATTATCGATGATTCCTCTCGTGTCTGTTAACAACTTACATCATTGGCTGGTAATCAGGTGATGTCTTTCCATGTTTGACTTCGGAACATCTTTTCACATGGATCAACTTATACATCGGGCGAAGATTGAATGAGTTTGAAGACCCCAGATCTAGTTTCATCCAGCTGGGCTACGATATATTTAGGAAAATAAAGACATCAAATGTACTCCATAGCTGTACAGATGATCATCCGAGCTAAGGATGATGACTCTACCAGAATCAACAGTCTGCAACAACAGAAAATTGTCTGTGCTATGTACATGAAAATGAATTTATAAAGATGAGCATGGGAATGCCCGCCTCAACTAGATCATGAAAATAATATGAAGATAACGTATTGTATTGTATCTTATTACAGGTCACCTTCAACTTCGAAAAACCTCAGATCCTCATGATAAAGCATTTCACCCAACATCAAAAGATTTATGACCTCATGCTTTAGGGGGCAATTGTTATAAACATATTTGGGCACTGCAACCCCAATCACATATGTCCATAAACCAAGGGCTCTTAAACCCCCTAAAATTGTTGTTTCATACCCTAAAGGATCAAGGTCAACTGATTACGTCATTTCCCAGAAGTTCCACCTGAAAAACTACTCATAACTAGTCAAAACTGACCCATACAGACTACTCCTTGGTCAAGGTGTGATGCATCTCACCTATTACAAATTGGGGGTGTGATTCATACTGAAAAATGCCTTCTGTAGGGTGCGATGGACGAGAGAAGATAAATGGTAGAGACAGTTTACTAAGTGGAAACCCAGAGAATTTTCTAGAAACTTCTCATATGACACTTACCTCTCTGAATTCACCCAGGGATGAGTAAGAGATCATGAAATCTCCAAATGGAACCAAGAGCTATTAGTGAAATGACACTAATCAAAAACCCAAAAGATGACTCACCCCCCTACCAATATCTATATATGGATCCCTCATCCTAGAGATCCAAAGGCTGGAATTTTGTAATTTGTAAAGAAGTGTTGTTGGTTTCTCTGTGAGACATTGCATTGTTGGGTGGTCTAGCTTTCCATCAGGTGAAGAGGGCTTTCATGCTGGGAGGATGATGTTGGATCAGATATCTGGGTTGTAATCCTCTCTTCTACTTCTACTATCAATAAAGTTATTTGAGTTTTCCTCCATATACTTGTGTATTTCTAAATCTTATGTTTATGTATGCAATTCTATGGTTAATTTACTTCTGATTCTACATTATTTATGGTAGCATAGATCTCTATGCTTTGATGGTTTCTTGTTGCTTTTCCTCTACAGGTGTTCTTTGAAGCCGAACAAGTGAGAAAGGAGTGGCAAGCTCTATCAAAGGAGAGAGGAAACAAGCAAGGAGCCTCTTAGTGGGACTAGAATATCTGAATAGACAATAGTTTTCCCAGAAACACCAAGAGTATGAGAGAGAGAGAGAATAGAAGAGAGCTCCAAAACTAAACTGATCAAGCTTGCCAACTGATCCTCCGAAGTGTTTTTATCAATAAGGCGTCTATTTTCTTCATTTTCCTCCTCACACACAACATATGACCTTTCACCTTCCTTTTCTCATAATTTCCATTATTTTCATAAATAATTTTCCCAAAAAAGATATTTTTCCTTTCCAAAGCCCTAACCATTTCCTTTTCTAATTTCCTTAGCCATAAACAACCAAATGAACACCACCCAGGATGTCTTTCCCACCACTCAGCTTGGAATACATGTCCCATCAACCGTGGTCTTATATATTTTTACATGGAATTGTTACCAGGGTTGTTACAGAATCCTCCCCCTTGGGGTACACTGTGCTCAGTGTTCAATGACATCTGTAACCAACAAGGCTGCTGAAAGCAAAACATACTTCCCATGGAGCTTTATAACACAACTCATTGCATTATTTACAATGAATGGCCTTATCAAAAGGAAAACATCATGACAACATGACCATATAACAACCATACTGCATACTGGAGCTCTATAACACAATTCATTATAGTTTTTATAATAATCACATATACACATATGTACATTTTCTAAACCAACAAATAAAAGGATACAAAGCCTACATCTGCAACAAGGGAATCTAGAGGCTCAAACATCCACCCTCAAAGTAATACTAGGATTCACCTGCTTCCCAGGAAGTCTAGAATCCACTACAAAGTCAAATTTGCATCCAATTTACAACGTTATAATCGTGCGCCACTTTTCCTCTTAGTGAACAGTTACTGGCTCATTGTTCCATGACACACTCCCAATGTGCATGTGATTCCATTTGGCAATGCTCATGACCAAAAAAAATATATCCTCGGGCTTCCCTTCTCTGCTAAACACTCCCTTAGGAAATCTGGTCACCCCTTTCGTGTAGTCACTCACCTTGCAAGTTCCCCGATACCTACTATCCTGGGCAGTCCATCCCTTGGCAAGGCTTCCTTGCATCAGAAGATCAAACAACCAAGGCATATACTTGCCTCAACCATCATACCAGACATAGCATGCTCATGGCAATCAATTGACATTATTGGGTGCCAGTGTCGCATAATGGCCCTACTCCTAAAGTGTTTTTCCAGCATATTGCTGCATGTTCTAATTTCTTTTGCTATTGTTGTCAATTCTTGCAGTCGATTTCAACCACCCAACTGAGCATGTTCATGCATTCCTTTTCCAAGCACATAATTTCCATTAGATTCAATTAAATTGAAATAACCTCAAATCATACCTCATTGGTAGTTAATCAATAAGGTACACTTGCAATCATGTTCGCTTCCTATCACAACAAGTAAACTAGACTATTTTCCATACGCATGCTAGACTAGTTTCCACACTTGACCAACACCCATTGCCTTCTCCTCAACCATGTGTGCATACAAATAATGTGCATCACACATATATAACCAAACATGGCATACAACACCATTCACCTACACCCAATGTAGAACACAATACATACATTTACACTCGATGTACAATGCCACAAAATACAAGTACCCACATAGAGTACAACATAATGGATACCCAGGTCAAGATACCATGACTACACAATGCACATACATAGTGTCACATGTACATAACACAACATGCATGACATACAGATAATACCACATGTACATTGGTGCCATATGTACACATGTATAGAATACCACATGTACCCCACACCACTTGCACAATATGTGCACATCATCGCATGTACATGACGCCACCTAGACAATGTGTACACAACACCACAGGTACCCTGCACCAATGTACAATGTGTACACTGTTCTCACTCCCTTAAATATGAATAATCCCATGCAAAAACATAAAAAAATTTAGACAATAAATGAATATATTTTTCTTTTACCTCGAGAGATAATCTTTTGGACAACTTGACCACTTTTGGTTTGTCTGTTATTCCAATGTTCACATCTTCAACACCTTTCTCCGTAGGAACTAATGTAGGCTTCCTTGCTACATCATCTTGATCAAACAAGTCTTTCAAAGTTACAAGACCTTTCAGAATATTGTTGTCCTTCAGCTGTAGTATATCAACTTGGTATGCCTTGATGACTTGATCATCCTTGTTGAAAACTTCATCCATGGAACAATTCTCAAACTCTCCTTCACTCTGGAGAAAGTTATTTACCTTCTTTTCATCCCAAAATACTTGCCAATATCGCAAGTTGTCAAGAACAGAGGGTCGATGCTTTGCATGAATCTCAAATTTCTTGTTTGAAAATATGGGGATTTTGAAATTTCTTGCAGCTGTAGCCAAAGAATCTGCCATAAGATTCTAACTCCTTGGTACAACCGAAAGTGTATATTCTAGAAAAATTCTCAAAATATCTAAAACAACATTTCTATATTGTCTCATCCATGGATGGCGAGCTTGATATTCACCTTTAACTTGCTTGATCATAAGTTCTAAATCACCATACACAAAGATTCTTTGTGCACCCAGTCGTTTCAAGATCTTTAAGCCTATGATCAACGCTTCATACTCTGCTTCATTGTTAGTGCAATCAAAAGCTAAATTCTATGAGCATAATCTAACATTCTGAGGGACCTCACCTCGATGATGATGTGGACTTCGGATCCAAATGCCAATGCCTGCCCCATCTTTGCTGAGAGCACCATCAAATTCCATGGTCCAAAGAGCATGCTCCTCTTCCAAGGGTTGTAAATCTAGTCTCTGCTTTGGGCCAATTTTCCGAACTTTCTCTTCAGGTTGTTCTGAATTTTCCATTACCTTCTCTAATTACTTTTCTGAGCCTTTCTCTGCCTTGTCCGATGGTTGTTCATATGAACTTGGCAAATTTTTTTTTCTTGATCTAAAACTGTCCTTTTACAATTAGAAATCTCTGGTACATCTTTAATTTCCACAAGCTAACTATCTACATCATTCACTCCACTACCATTATATAAAATAAATGACTCGAAATCTATATGTACAACATTTATAGGATGATTATTGGGCTTCTCCTTGCTAGTTATCATGAATTTCATTTTTGTTTCTCGGTACAATTTTCTCAATTGCCCGAAAACTGGAATAGTGGCATAGGAGAAGTCTAACTATAGTGCGCCTCTTAGTTTCGCTCCCCAGGACCGTGACAATAACATACCAAACTGTGGTGGTATATTAGCTACCACCACATCCATTAAGACATTCTTTGTCGAGATTTGGTCGAGGGATACTACCAAATCTTTTATTAGACCAAGACAATGGACCTTACTGGAATCAAAAGAATACAAGTCATGGTATTCATTAGTTATATCTAGACCCAAATTTTCCATGATGTCCTTGGGAATTAAATTATGGGAGGCTCCAAAGTCAAGCACGGAGTTATGAAGAATGTACTGATGGATTCTTAAACTCAAGTAAAATGGAGGAACCTCACTATCTTCTGACTAACCATCTATGGCTAGTCCAAAAATCAATTCAAAATAGTCATATTCAACATTAACCATGTCGGACATAGGGTCAAATTTCAACATGTTAACTATATCAGACTTGTAATGGCTATTTTTGGCAAGTTTCATAAGAGGGATTAATACTTTCAACTTGAAATTTCAGTTTCTAAATTTAATGAGCTAGATTCATCTACCTCTTTTTGGATGATGTCTCTTTTCTTAGGCAGATCTTTTGATTTCTGATATTTCTTCTGACTGTCATGGTCCTTGTTTGGATTGCTTGTATATGGACGATTTACTTTGTTTTCGTTAGCCGTTGTCAACTCTTTTCATTTACTTTGATTATCTTGAGGAATTGTTTTCAGTTGAGTATCCTTCTGTTGCAATGTCCTTTTCTGGATGGGAGTGATCGGGACATATCTATTTCTAAAGGAATATTGCTTCTGCTGAGAGCTGAGTGCATTCAAGTATCCTCTTTGATAATCATCTAATTGGGTTTCCAATGCATAGTCAATTGCCAGTATGTAGTCTTCATCTTTAGGTTCCTCGGTCTTCTCGACATACTTCTCATTTTTAGTCAAGAAAATGGGATGGTAATCTTCCCTAAAGAAGTGGTTTTGTTCGAGAATTAGGTCTATTTCATCCTATTATTCTCCTTGAGCATAATTTTTCTGCAAGGGTGTCTGAATTTGTTGTTGAGATGTTGATGCCTCAAGAGATTTTTGCTCTCTTTGTTTTATCATGTACTGAGGTTATTGTTGGTTTTTGAAATTTGGATTCCTGACTTGTGGCTTTTGTTGTCTCTCTGAATTTTTCATTTGGTCATCCATCCTCTCCATGGTTCTGATCAGAGAATCTAGTTTGAGATTGGTGGAAGAAGAGGGTTCTTCTTTGATTGTTACTTTCTTCTTTGGTTTCTCATGTTTCAACTGAGACTTTTTAATCATCAAGTTTACTTCCACACTCACTACATTATTTTTCATTTCTTCTAGATCTCTTTCCCGTAGTGGATAAGCCATCTCCAGATCGAAGGCATCTGGATAATGTTGAAGTGCCAAATTAGGTGGAGGTTTCTTGTTATCTGGAATGGAATTGTAGATCTGATTGAACCTTATAGTAAAATCTTGAACCGTCTCATTATGATTCCTTTTAAATGTATTGTATTCAACCAATATCTGCAATGGATTCTTCTTTTCCTGCCACCTAGTTAAGAGCAACTCATTTAACCTCTGAGGAGTATCAATGGAGCCAGCTGCCAAACCACGGAACCATTTTTTCACATCTCTGGAAAAACTTTGAGCCATTAGTCTCATTTTGGCATCGTTGTCATCAACCTCCTCTAATTCAATGAAATCAGCCATCTTGTCAATATGTTGTTATGCTATGACTCCTAGGCTGCCATCAAAAAGACGAAATATATGTCCATAGGTTTGAGGTAAAGCTGCCAACTGACCAGGCAATTGTAAGGGAAATAATCTCTCAGTGACTACTGGGGGAGGGCATACGGGGATTACAATGGGTTGAGTTGGCTGGGATGAATATGGAGGTGCAGTAGAGGGTATGGTAGAAGGTAATCTTTCAAGTTGATATTGTATATAAGATTTTTCTGCAGTAATTTGTAATTGATCGGCTAGTCTCTAAAGTTTCTCAAAATTAGACCAAACCTTGTGCTCAAGTTTTGAAGACTGTGATGTAGCAGAAGGTTGATTAAACAAAGATTTGGAGGCAGGTAAGTATGAATCAAAATTTATGGGATCAAACACTTCCTCTTTAAGACAAGACTCAAACTTCAAACGAAATAGGGATAGCTCAAATTTAATATCAAAGGGAATATCCTCAATACTCAGTATCTCATCTGGGAAGGAAGTGGTCCTTTCCGACTTTTTGCTTTCAGTATCAGGGAAAGGGACTTTAGGTTTTCTTAATAATCTTTCAAGATCATCAACAAGAGAAGGAGGGTTCAGGTCGGGGTTTGACCTACTATATATTTTCGGAGCCATAATATTAATAGGGTCAAAGACTATGTAAGGTAAAAGAATTTAGACTTGAGTGGAACAAAGAAAGCTTCAAACTTCACCATCGTGGAATTTCTTTTAATAGAAAATTTTAACAGGTAATGATCAAGAGATTACCAATGAAATGAGGTTTGATTTGAACTTGTGACTTATGAACTTCTTTGCTTTTTGAACAAGCTCTAAATATCTTCGACAAAATCAGCTGGATTAGGACGCGGAATTGGATCTTATTTGTCTTCTTGAAGCTAGATCTACAATCTTGACACTGCAATTATGGAATCAACATTTTTTAAACTTAGTCCCATTATCCAAAGGACCAAATTCCAATGAAAACTTGTCGTACACCAAGGGAAAATGACTCTTTCATTCCCTGACAGTGGCACCAGTATGTTATCACTCCTCCAGATCTCCAAGGTTGAGGAAGAGTCCAGTTGAGGTAACCACAAACCAATCTTTTGACTTGGTAGCTAGCCCTACCAATCTGGAGAAGGCTCTCTTCTAATGATCGTAGCCAAGAGGGTTAGATAGGTTAGGGTTTTAGGCTAGATATAGTATCTCAGGGTTTTGATTTGATTTTGATTGGGGTAGTCACTAGATGATTGAATTAGGTCAGAGAGTTAACTAGGTCAGGGCAAGAGAGAATCGGAATTGCAGACATATGATGGGGCAAGGTAGGAAATTACTTTAACACTTCGTAGTATATTGATGGAATTACTTAGAATGATGAGATGCTAAAAAGAGCATGAAAATCATGAATTCTTTTTAAAATGAAGAAATTAAACAAATTACGATGATATTCCTAAAACAGAGCATAGGAGATGAATTCTTCTTATCACACCTTGAAAATCAAATATATTTAGAAGTGAAATGGATCATGGAAGATACAAAACATTCACACACATGTAACTGAAGAAGAAATAATATCAAAATACCATGCCATGGGAATCCCACCAAAATGGCTACAACTCATCCAATATATTCCATGCTAAAGTCTGAAACACTAGTACAACATCCAGTGGAGTCCAACCTATAGAAAGACTGAAAAAGTACATGATATAGGCCTCAAACAAACTCCTCCCAGCCTCAGGGGTCGAATCCATGAGAGGAGGAGAAGTTCCACCAAAAACTAAACTAATAGCTAGAGTGTAGGGTGGTCAAAGTGACTCATCCCTCACTTTTTTGAAACTGATTCATTACATCACAAAAAGGGTTTTCACTTAATGCATTTACCCTAGGTAACAGTAAAAAAATCATTATTACATTTAAATCCATCAATTACATTGGTAAAAACATGATTTGTCCAGGTGAAACTGTCAAAACTGAGAAAATTTACAAAATGAAGAAACTCAAAAAATTTGTGTCAAAAGCGTAGCACCACTAATCTAAGCACAGTGCCAACTTCAGCTCCAATTTTGAGGGGGGTTCATAGAGTCCAAATTGAGCCTAAGATAGCTCCTTAGAAAGCTTGTCCCGTCTAGTTTACATATCTCTCTCTACTTTCCAAAATAGTCAAGTTTTGACCCTCCAAAATTTGACTCTCCTAAGACTGGCCAAAAGCACATCACCCTAGGTGCTACGCTTTTCATATAGGCCTCCAAATAACAAATGGTCACCACCATCAGATTCAAAAGGACAAATACAGTCAAGAAAACCACTTTTCTAAGATTTTTTAGGTCAACTGGGTAGCCAAAAGGTCAAAAAACACCCAAAGAATCATGTTTCTGCCCTGTTTTGGAGGCTGGCACTGTGCTTTTGACCCGTCTTCGAAGAATCAACTTTTGGAGGGTCAAAACTTGAGCATTTAGGAAAATAAAGGTAGATATGGAAACTAGACATGACATGCTTTCCAATGAGCTATTCTGGGCTCAATTTGGACACCAGGAAAACCCTACAATGCAGATCTGAAGTTGGTGTTGTGCTTAGGATAGTGGTGCTGTGCTTTTGACACAAATTTTTTGACTTTCTTCATTTTGTAAATTTTCTTAGTTTTAACAGTTTCACCTTGAAAAATCATGTTTTTACCAATGTAATTGATGGATGTAAATGTAATAATGATGTTTTTACTATTACCTAGGGTAAATAGATTAGGTGAAACTCGTTTTGTGATGTAATGAATCAGTTTCCAAAAAGTGAGGGATGATTCACTTTGACCACCTTACACTCTATCTATTAGTTTAGCTTTTGGAAGAATTGCTCCTCCTCTCATGGATTCAGCCCCTAAGGCTGGGAGGAGTTTGTTTGAGGCCTATATCATGTACTTTTTCCGTCATTCTATAGGTTGGACTCCATTATATGTTGTACTAGTGTTTCAGACTTTCGCATGGAATATATTGGATGAGTTGCAGCGATTTTGGTGGCATTCTTGTGGCATGGTATTTTGATATTTTTTCTTCTTCAGTTACATTTGTGTGAATGTTTTGTATCTTCCATGATCCATTTCACTTCTAAATATATTTGATTTTCAAGGTGTGATAAGAAGAATTCATCTCCTATGCTCTGTTTTAGGAATATCATCGTAATTTGTTTAATTTCTTCATTTTAAAAAGAATTCATGATTTTCATTCTCTTTTTCCCATCTTATCAGTCTAAACCATTCCATCAATATACTATAAATTGTTAAAGTACTTGCCTACCTTGCCCCATCACATGTCTACAATTCTAATTCTCTCTCCCCCTCACCTAGTTCACTCTCTAGCCTAATTCACTCATCCAGTGACTACCCCAATGAATCAAATAAAAACTCTGAGTTACTATATCTAGCCTAAAACCCTAATCTATCTAGCCCTCTTAGCTATGATCCTTTGGAGAGAGCCCTCTCTGACTTGGTAGGGCTAGCTACCAAGTCAAAAGATCAGTCTTTGGTTACCTCATCTCGACTCTTCCTCAACCTTAGAGATCCGGAGGAGTGATAACATACACAATACCACATGTACACAATACCACATGCATGACATGTACACAAAACCATATGTACACAACATCATACCACGACATGTACATAGCACCACATGGACACAACACCACATGTACAACATGTAAACGACATCACATGCTCACAACACCACTTGTACAATCATGCAGAGAACACCATATCTACATAGCACCATATGTACAACATGCATAGATCACCATATGTACATAGAACTGCATATCCGACATGCATAGAGCACCATATTCATACAACATTGCATATCCATCATGCAGACAGTACAACATGTACACAACACCGCATATCCAACATGTACATAGCACCATCTATACCCAACACTGAATATGTAACATTCATACAATACTATCTGTACTAACACTATTCATAATATTGCATAAACAACATGTGCACACACTACATATGCACAATACTGCATGCACAAAATCATCACCAATGCAACATGTACAACATGTATGACATATGTACAAGAGTAATACCACACATCTGAAACCACACTATCTCTGCCAAGCAACCTTGCTTCCAATGTCTTATCCATGCTTGGCCCAGAATGACACAGACCACATTGCTTTTATTTTGCTGTTATATCCCTCGGTATAGCTTGTCCATAACATAAGCATAGAAATAATACAAGCATACAATATAAATCCATATTCACATGATACTGACCTCATATATTTCTCATGACTACTTTTCTCAATTGATTCCTCGTAAGACTAAGAACCTCTTCATGCCATTCATCTATGTAAGCAATCATTCCTCTACAAGGACAATTCCTGATGACCCTGTCAAACAATAACATAGATACATGGATACATACATACATACACACATGTATACATATATAATCATTAACATAATCATGATCATAACATAATTACCAGATAACATAAGTCCTAGGTTAAGAGAACTTCTTTTATTCATGCACAACATGCATAACATTGAGAATAATCGTTCCCAACATATCCAAGGGATTCGCCACCTCAGATCCATTTACTTTACCTTTTTTAGTTACATGTCACATGTTTGTACTGCCACTGTTCGTTTACCACTATGGACCAACCATTCCAACTCACTATTCTAATCTTACCTTTCGCTGTGCTTACTTATGCACCTAGCTTCATCTAATTATTACACTAAATTTTGGGTACCTCACATCTCTCCATGAGCTCCATTAAATTTCTTCTTTCACAACCAATTCCCAAGACTCAAAACAATAAAAGATAGGCACGAAAACAACAACAAGAATACCATGAAAACAAAAATCAATATGACACCGCAACAAAGTGGCATAGCTATGCACCAGACACAATCAAAATCATAGGTCAAGCACAACAATCACAAAACACCAAAAGCACAAGACTAACAACAGACACTGTGACTCAATCCCCATGGTTCCCAAGGAAAGATCGACCTGAGCCTTCTTTGATATTTCATGGAAACTACTCTTTCCATGCAACTCCCTGCATCATGATGTCATTAACACATAATTGTTAGTGCATAAATAAACATAACAATACACCAATTACCTCATCTTGTTGTGTCGAGCACATGGCCTTGTAGCTGAATATGCCCATGCCATCTCTCAAGGGACTCCAATTCCCTTGACAAATCCACCTATAACTAGAGACTGGCTAATATACCTATCAAGTACATGTTCATGAATCTATAACATATCCACATAATTTCATACAAATTAGGGTTGAGAAGACTTCATGTATTCAAATCACTCATTCATTTGGAATTAGGGTTTCCAAACATAGCCAAAATAATTCTTGCCCAATTCCTTTCTTTTACCTTTTTACCTTGTTGCAATCAAAGCTTACGATGTAGTGTCACATCACCCAACTGTTAGTTAGATAAACATATCAACTATTACCTTGTCATACTAATACCAAGCATGTTTCCTACAACTGATCACACATGTCAACCACATGTTCCAAACATCAAGACAATCATATGTATCAGTTGGAAGTCAACCTTTACCAAGACTAACAATCATGTCATAATCGATAGTCAATTCATAGTCATTAGACATAATGTTACAACTATCACCTACTTACACTCAAGTACATATCAATTGTCACAACATATGTATTAGTACAATCACCTTAAAACAAGATCATTGGAACACATACTCATATTATATAATTCATTAAACATTCAAACAACTTGCAAACATACCATGTTAACTAAATCAATTAGATGACATAATCAAATACTCAAACATAAAATAGATGACACAAGAAGACTAATACCTTAATGTATCTCAGGCGAGGCTATCTTGTTTGCACAATCAATCTAGGTTAGCACAATACAACTTCACAACATATCAACTCAAACATAAATCATGATATCTATAATAATAATTAACTAACATGTTAACATCATAAGCTCATAAGCATTTGTCTTTCATGCATAACAATCACATAGGCACGATCAGTCTAGATTAGTACGACACCATATCACAAATATGTCGGCACATACCTAAATATCAATACCATAACCATTTGCATAGGTCAAACCAGGTTAGCACAATACATATAACATCAAGATCTTCAACGAAATAAACATAACTATCATGCATATGACCAATCCAAATTACAACATCAAGGTCTCACTAAAATAACCCTAATCGACAAGTTAATAGCATTTAACAACAATAAGCTATATATCATGCTCATCAACAACATATAACATACTCATCGAGTTATCTAACATAAAACAACAATAGCAATGCAGACAACCATAGGTTACCATCATTCTTGACTATTTGACACATGTGCATATAACTACACTAATAAACTAATATCCATCATGAATGTAACCATACCATCAAAAGACATGTACATAAACCTAATGCATATAACCCTAATGTATATAACATCCTTGACTTACATACCTGAATTCCCAACATACACACCTGTATGACGACATGCTCTTGCCTCGAGGTCCAATGCTGCAACTTCATTTTGATGATATGCATCTCTTGCTTTACCTCATTCAAACATTAGCATTATAACATACCAATAGCAACATGATGACCTGATTGCATACCATGACTTCAAAAGGCATGTTTGACCTACTATTCATTCATAACTATAACCAAGACCATACATGCATAACAAATGCATATAGACATATAACACATGAGTAAAAAACCATATACACTTCCTTCTAGCTAGAGTCCAGTCATCAATGCATGA
Organism: Pinus taeda; assembly: GCA_000404065.3. Classification (NCBI taxonomy): domain Eukaryota; kingdom Viridiplantae; phylum Streptophyta; class Pinopsida; order Pinales; family Pinaceae; genus Pinus; species Pinus taeda. The sequence continues at coordinate 385,675 of APFE030917377.1, read as the reverse complement.
CCATATCAACTTCTCAAAGCATGACCTCATGCATGAAAACAATAACCATTACATCATTGTACACATTGCCATATGCAATCATCAACACACATAAGTAATGCATAATCAACTATACATACGCATGAACGCATGTAGTCGAGCATAAGCGGTCAATTCTTGTAATCAACCTACAAGACTGATACATGTAATCAAAATATTCAAGGATTTAACTTAACATATAAGCATGTAAGTAGGTGAAATAAATTCAACATGTAAGTGACATATAACCATATACAACCAGTCAGATACACATTAAAAATGCATTCCCCAAAATCAATATCAAATTATCCATAATCAAACATCAATAAAATGAAACAAGCGCATGAAATGCAAGTGTAAGAGACACACTTGCAACTGACATGCATGCATGACCAACAAACACTGCCCATCTAGTTCGAGAGTTGAACTATGCTTTGATACCACTCTGTAAAACCATCCTCCCACATCCACCCAAGTAACCATGCCAACTTGGGTAAAAATCATATGAGAGGCTACTATGATTAGATTCAACCTCCTATGCAACCTTAAGTAAGTGGAATCAACAAAACATCACAACAGTCATCCAACATCATCAACAGAACCCTCAAGAGTCAAGTCAGCCACCCAAATAGCATGTCCCTGGGTCCGAATACTATTCTGGATCGCCATAATCTCTCTCATGCTATGGGTAGGATAGCAACCAACAACCCAAAGTAGCTCTCACAGGCTTGCTTGCTAGCGATCAGAGACCCAAATTTCTAATTCTGTGCCAATCACCCCGAGATTTAAGCCACCTTTCTCAGGCCCAAAGCCTAGGCCACTTCCCATAATGAAGTGATAGCTTGAAATTAGTAAAAGTATAGGGAAATAATGATGCAAAAGAAATAAATTGAACAAGACCATAACCAGTCCCCTACTATCCATGACAGGCATTTCATCAAACATGTCATCAACATGTAAGCTATAGGTGTAAACCACAGAATAAGGTTAGGTATCTCATATTTATCTTAGAACCGCTATGAACCACTATTCCCTCATGGAATTTGTTGCATTATCATCTATTAGGCCATATATACACTATTCATTCATTTACAAGTAAAAAACTGCTAAGGGCCATACATAGCTATTGTTATAAAATATATATTTAACTAGGATAATAGGAATAGAATTAACATAAACATATCAGGCATCAAAATCCGTATATACATCAATACATTTACACGTGGAAATCATTGCAATAAACCAACCAGAGATAGAATTACCATGTTCCACCCAACCATAGAATGGTTTAGCCAAATATCTCGTCAGTAATTCACTCCCATGCCATATTCCAAGCATGAAGGTGAGACTCAAATGAAAGTAACCAACTAGGGCATTACCAAGGAAAAACCACCTCATCCTCATCAATAGAAACTAGGCATTATCGTAATCCATCTCGGATCACTAGGAAGAAACTAGGCATTATCGTAATACATCCCGGATCACTAGGCCAACACATGGAACACATCATAATAGGCTTTACCATGATCTCCACCTGATCACTAGGATAAAAAAGCATGGATGCCACCGATTTCTCCACCTACACTGTGAGGAATTTTCATGTCTCCTAGTCTCTCAGGCTTTACCACAATCCAAAACCGAATCACTAGGCTCTAAACATAGACGCACTCTACAGGCTTTACCACATATCCCAAACCAGGGACTACTAGGCCCAATGGAGATAAGCCACCTCTTGGCTTTACTATATATCCTGCAATTCATTGGTAAGGATTCCTAGGCCCATCAAAGCAACAAAATCCTAGATTTACCGCAACCTAGAGTCTAGCTCAGTGGTCACCGAGCCAGTGGCTTTACCGTGATCCACAATCTAGTTTAGGGACCACTAGGCCATGTGCTCTATCATTCAAATATCCACCCCACTCATCTTCGAATCCATCCGAAAATCCAGCTCAACCAAAATATGAGAACTCCATCACACCAAGGCTATCCAGAAATGGAAAGGCTAGGAAAAAAACATTGTTACACCTGGTAAAGTTCCATGCATGCCAAATCTATCAAATAAAATTAGCATGCAAGTCAATACCTCCTATTGTTCCTTAAGAAACCAATTTCCTCGCTGTGCGGAAATTGTGCTCAAGACATTAATAAATATTTGTTTACTGTCACTTATTGTTTGTTGTATTCTCAAGTGAAGGACCTGGAAAACTTGGTCTTTAACTCTTAATACATGTATGACCATAACATCTCAAAATGCCATTTGTTGCTAGATATAAATGATGAATGAAGAAAGTTTTAAAGGACAAGTTAAAGATAATATATTGATCTTTCAGAGAAACTACTATGTGTACCTTAGAAGAATTATGATAATGAGAACTAAATCATAGACAATATGTTGGTCTTTCACAGAAACTATTATCTATAATTTAGAAAGGAAGTGAGGACTTCAAGTATAGGAGTGCTCTTTTAAGGAATTTTAACTTTATCTACATAAGCAAATAAAGACCTGCAACTTCATTACTATACTTGAAAAGAATAAAACATAGCATGACACATGACAAAGAGGCTTACAAAATTATATGCAACAACTCATGGAAAATTCTGATCCTTTCATTAATCAATGATGGTATCAGGAATACAGTGGCCTAGTCTCTGGGAAAATTCCAACCCTTTCTTAGTAAATTTTCCTCTTTTTATACATTATGGAACAGTTGTTGATTTTAGAAACTGCCCAAATTATCTAACTGCTTTTCTAACTATATAAAGTAAAAACTTATTACAAAATTTTACAAAGGGTAAAAGACACCTCAAAGAACATGAAATAACAAGAACATAACTGGATTTAGAAGGGGATGATAACTACTGGCTTTCGGCTCTACTAATCAGCTCTTGAGTTCCTTTGTGGATGCTTTAATAATGCATAATCCATTTAAACTATAATTAACTGCATTAAACTTTGACATTGTGCGAAGATTGAGGCTTACATATATATAGGGTGCACTTCTATTGGCCAAAACATAAAGAAAACATGCCCATCTTCCTTTTCTTCGGACTCAGATTTAACATTGATATTTTGTTTACATAGCAAAATCGACGCAAAACACATAAAGCGGAACTAAAAAGGAATTAACCTAATCTTATAAATCTATCGGATCCGAAAACTTTATCGCAAATCGCAATCGGTGATTCAACTAACAACAATTGCTCCGTGGATCATCAGAAGTATAAAATATGGTATATATAATATTAGGTTCGAAACCCAATCGCAAATTGCAATCGGCGCTATGAGCATATACATAAGGCGTTTTACATACCCGCCAGAGTTATTAAACACATTATTTATCATTTCGAGTCCAGCCCACCCATATTGCAATCGACATAGCCACACACACACACACACACACACACACACACACACACATATATATATTAAGAGTTATGCGATATCGCAGACCCGCCGAGGCTTATAAAGCATAACATATATATGTTTCGGGTCCGCCATCATGAATTGCAATCGGCAGATCCATATAAATATATATAATTGCAGACCCACCGAACTTTCTAAAACGTAACTTATAGTATTTCGGGTCTAGTGTTAACACTTAACATTTGTTTCCTTTGTAAATCCTATGTATTCCTTTATTTCTTTCTTGTTTCGATATGCACTTATATATATATATATATATATATATATCTATATCTTATATATAATATATATATATATATATATATTATATATATATATATATACTATATATATATCAGGTCTAGCTCCATATAACTATTTATATAATGACTTGATTTGTTTGTATAGTAACTTTGGCTACTCTGGGCCCAATTCTCTTACAATTCTTTCTTTTGCGATTTGAATGTATAATAACAAAATACTTCATTTCCCTTAGACTCCACAGATGTAAAGAAAATAAAAGAGCTTCATTAAGGTTGAACCCCTGCAATGATTTTAAAACCACACATTGCAAATAAAGTGATAAATAAGCTTAAACACAATATAAGCTACAGCATCTGGCTCCAACTGGGGATAGTGCTTTTGCCACAAAAGTAATAGGAACCGTAGATTATGCGTTATCGGTTGGGCATGGATTCATATATTGCTTCTCCATACTTAACTGTGTGAAAATTTTGTACTGCGATCCCATGCTAACATCTGCAGTGATAAGATGCTTGCACTTTGATAGCAAAATATTGAGAATCATAGATCAGTAGCCTTAGTTGGGAATGGAGTCCAAAACTATGAAAATCCTAAAATTTGACAACTAAAACCTAACAATCTTGAAGTCTGAAACCTGTGCAAACCAGTTTCCAACTGGGAAAGTCACCCTTATTCATCAACTAATGATTAAACTAAAGAATTGCAACTGGAAACCAAATGCTCAACACCTAAGCTTATTTATGTACAAGTCCCTACATATGTACATAACTGAACTCAATGAGGTGAATTCAATCTTCCAATGGTAACATGTTATCATTTGAGTGCATAATCTTGGACCATTCTGCCAGTGAATTTTTAAAATACAATTTATCCTGAATGAAAAATAAACTATGCATAAAGGCAGCTCACAACAAAAATTAGGAGTATATCCACAAAATGATATGTGTAGAATGCTAATAAATTCTTCCATGTAATCTGCCACGGGATCTTCAAAAGTATGAGAAAAAATATGTTCTTGATCAGCTCCAAAGAAGAAATTCTCTATGTATGAAGGTTCTTGCTCAATTGAACCTTTTGTTGGAATAATATGTTCAACAGAACAATAAACAACATATTTAAGAAAACGATCTATGTCACTTTCATTTCTCCACTTTTCATCTTTAAGCTTTGATTGAAAGCAATTTGTAATTCTAACCTCAAGAAGAAAAAGAAAATTTTTCACATCAATACTTGACATATGATCAACTTCAAATAGATTGTTTACCTCTGATCCATGGGAATCCTTATGTTTTTTAATGCACTGATATACCATCTCTTTATCAACTTTCTCCTTACATAAGATAGCCTCTTTTTCTATCACTTGTTGGTTTCTTCCTGTAGGTTCAACACCTAACTGATGCACTTGAAGAGCTTCATCATGTTCCTCATTTAAAACATTTTTGTTATATATAGGAGGATCATCAAATTTAACAAAATAGGAGCTCTGGGGATTTATTTGTAACTCAATCATTTCTTCCTCTTCTTGACTGCTAAGAAGAGACTCTTGATGCATGTTTGAACTTTCCTCCATCTGAATACTCTCTTGATTTGCTTGGAACAGAGTTAACCAATTATCTGCTTGGGAGATCATTGGAGAGAAATGTCTTATAAAATTTTTGACATCATTTTGAGAAAATGATGCTCGATCTGCTTGGACCATAGTCAACCAATTCTCTGCTTGGGAGATTATTGAAGAAGAATGACTTATAAACTTTTCTGCACCATTTTGAGAAAATGATAGTTCCTCACTTTCAGAGATTTTCTCATAGTTAATATGGCTATAATATCTTTGAATGCTTGATATATTATCAAAATGATCATCAATTTCCTCAACATGATTATCTTGAGCTTTTAAAGTTTCTTTCAAATCATAATATTCACAACAATTTTCAAAAAGAAACTTGTGTGGATAATAAATTCTACAACAATAATTGAATACTCAATGGAAACCTTTCAAAGATGAAATACTTGAATGAGGCAGAGACCTGAACCGATCCCTAGCTTTAGGTCCAAAGAAAACAAAAACAACTTCATCCTTACATCTTCATGAATGATGCCCGGCTGCTCCATGCATTCATGAAACTCTTGAAGATGCTGAGCTGGATCTTCATATTCCTTTTTACTAAAGTTTGGAAGATACTCATTCCAGGCATGAAATCCAGGCATAGCATGAGGATAGCCAGTGAGCCTAGTAAAATCAAATCGATCAAATCTATGGACTAAGAGTGAAGGGAGAGCCATTAAAACCCATAAAAGAAGACTTTAAAGTACAATGGAGTCGCCAATCAATGTGGTAAGTGAAAATCACTGCTGTGAATGTACAACCAACTGTTGAAACTTATCACTCTCAAGAATCAGCTTCAAACTTAATGAATTCAAGAAAAGTGTTCTTATTCTATTGCTTTGCAGTCTGTGGTCTTTGTTACAATGGAGTCACTTTTATTGCTTTTATTCAAAATAACCAAGTATTTCCTCCATACTAAACAACCAGAGGAAAATATTAAAAACCCAGGGAAAAGTGTTCTTGTCTTCTCTCCCCAATAATGACACCAATTAATGTTGTTCCTTAAGAAACCAATTTCCTAGCTATGGGGAAACCGTGCTTAAGACATTAATAAATATTTGTTTACTGTCACTTATTGTTTGTTGTATTCTCAAATGAAGGACTTGGAAAACTTGGTCTTTAACTCTTAATACATGTATGACTAGAACATCTCAGAATGCCATTTATTGCTAGATATAAATGATGAATGAAGAAAGTTTTGAAGGAGAAGTTAAAGATAACATGTTGATCTTTCACAGAAACTACTATCTGTAACTTAGAAGAATTACGATAATGAGAACTGAATCATAGACAATATGTTGGTCTTTCATAGAAACTATTATCTATAATTTAGAAAGGAAGTGAGGACTTCAAGTATAGGAGCTCCCTTTTAAGGAATTTTAACTTTATCTACATAAGCAAATAAAGACTTGCAACTTCATTACTATACTTGAAAAGAAGAAAACATAGCATGACACATGACAGAGAGGCTTACAAAATTATATGCAACAACTCATGGAAACTTCTAATCCTTTCATTAATCAACGATGATATCAGGAATACAGTGACCTAGTCTCCAGGTTCTCCAAAATACTAACCTTTTCTTAGTAAATTTTCCTCTTTCTATACATTATGGAATAGTTGTTGATTTCTAAAACTGCCTAAAATATCTAACTTCTTTTCTAACTATATGAAGTAAAAACTTACTACAAAATTTTATAAAGGGTAAAAGACACCTCAAAGAACATGAAATAACAAGAACATAACTAGATTGAGAACGGGATGATAACTGCTGGCTTTCAGCTCTGTTAATCGGTTCTTGAGTTCCTCTGTGGATGCTTTAATAACACATAATCCATTTAAACTATAATTAACTGCATTAAACTTTGACATTGCATGAAGACTGAGGCTTGCATATATATCGGGTGTGCTTATATTGGCCAAAACACAAAGAAAACATGCCCATCTTCCTTTTCTTCGTATTGGGCTTTAACATTGATTTTTTCGTTTACACAGCAAAATCGACTCAAAACATGTAAAGCGGAAATAAAAAGGAATTAACCCAATCTTATAAATCTATCGGATCCAAAAACTTTATCGCAAATCGCAATCAGCACTGTGAACATATACATAAGGCGCTTTACGGACCCGCTGAAGTTATTAAACACATTATATATCATTTCAGGTCCGGCCCACCCATATCGCAATCGACATAGCCATATATATATATATCTATATATATATATATATATATACTATATATATATATATATATAAATATATAATATATATTAAGAGTTATGCGATATTGCGGGACCCATCGAGGCTTATAAAACATAACATATATATGTTCCAGGTCCGCCAACACAAATCGCAATCAGCGAATCCATATACATATATATAATTGTGGACCCCCCGAACTTTCTAAAACATAACTTATAGTATTTTAGGTCCGGTGTTAACACTTTAACACTTGTTTCCTTTGTAAATCTGATGTATTCCTTTATTTATTTCTCATTTTGATATGCAGTTATATATATGTTGGGTCTAGCTCCATATAACCATTTATATAATGACTTTATTTGTTTGTATAGTAACTTTGGCTACTTTGGGGCCGATTCTTTTACAATTCTTTCTTTTTTGATTTCAATGTATAATAACAAAATAGTTCATTTCCCTTAGACTCCGCAAATGTAAAGAAAATAAAAGAGCTTCATTAAGGTTGAACCCCTGAATGATTTTAAAACCACACATTGCGAATAAAGTGATAAATAAGCTCAAACACAATATAAGCTACAACACCTGCAATGAAGCCTGTTGTAGCTGCTTGATCCTTCCTTTCCCTTATTTATCTTTTCTTCCTCTTACCTTCTTTTCATTTTTTTATCCAATGCCAAAGTGCTACAAGAAACTCTAAGTGTCTAAGAGCATGAGAGAGAGAGAAAATAGAAGAGAGCTCCAAAACTAAATTGATCAAGCTTGCCAACTGATCCTCAGAAGCCTTTTTATCCATTAATCTTATATTTTCTTCATTTTCCATTGTTTTCCTTCATTGTCCGCCTCACATACAACCTGTGACCTTTCGCCTTCCTTTTCTCCTAATTTCCATTATTTTCATAAATAATTACGACAAAAATTCCATTTTGCCTTTCCAAAGCCTTAGCCATTGCCTTTTCCAATTTCCTTAGCCATAAACAACCAAATGAACATTGCCTAGGATGTCTTGCCCACCATTCAAATTGGAATACAAGTCCCATCAACCATGGTATTATATATTTTTACATTGAAGCTTTTACCAGGGCTATTACAAAACCCACCCCCCTTGGGGGACACCGTCCTCATTTTTCAATGACACCTGTAACCAACAAGACTGCTGAAAACAAAACACACTACCCATGGAGCTTTATAACACAACTCGTTGTAGTATTTACAATAAATGACTTGCTCAAAATCTATCAAGGTTAAATTTGTTTACATTCCAAATTTGTTAATTATTGATTTATTGCTTATGCAATAAAATGAAGAACATATAGAAGAAAAAAAATACAATAACTTTCCAACCACGATAAACATAAAATATTCTCTAGGAAACTTATAATCCCCAAATTTGACCCTTTTTAGAAATTGGACGTTCGCAAGCCCTTTTCACCCCACCTTATTAAATTTCCTAGGATCATATTCACCTCTTTAACACTTACTCCTAGCTATACCAGAAAGAGAGAGGATTAGTAAAATACATTAAAATAAAATACAAAGAATGACATATGAGGTTAATGATGTAAGTGACATCATTTAAGAAATGTCACAGATATTCCCTGATCAGGGTGAGAATGGTAGCGATCAGGGCAATCAACATAAGACAGGACAGGGAGGATGACAAAACAAAAGCAGACTGGGCAATGATGAAGGTGTACAGGGCGAGTAGCAGAAGGGACATCTTACCAAGGAGGGGCGGCGAGGAAGCAATGAAGAAAGGAAGTGATGGAGGTAATGCGGCCGAGAATGGATGGAGGTACGATGGCGCAAAAGAAGGACGAGGAGAGGTGGATGATCATGAGAGCGGCAGGTGGCAGGAGGATTGAGGGAAGAGTAATGACGAGCAGTGGAAGGGTAGATACAATAAAGGAGGAAGGCAATACAAAGCCCGGAAGCTGATAAATGAAAGAATAGCGAGCATGCGAAGGGACAGGGTGGTGGAAGAACCAAGTAGCATCACAGAAGGGCAGAGGGGGTAGAGAGGAACGAAAGATAGAGTCAGCAGGAGATATCAAATGGCAACAAGGAAGAGAACGAGAGATGAGGTAGAAGAGGAGATGAGAGGCCGAAGCAGTCCGGGGAAAAAAGGGAAGGAAATCGCGGATGGAGAAAACAAAGATCAATATCAGATAGTTCAGGTCGATTCAAAGGATGACATGGAGATGTTTGACTTAGACCAAGATGGAGTCGAGTAGCAAAGAAAGAGGGTTAGGGAGGACGGAGGCTTTGCAAAGGGGAAACCTCAAGAAGAAAGGGAGCACGAAGATAGGAGAAGCGCGGGGCATGAGGGAGAAGGAGAATTCTAGAGCACTTCAGGCGTGAAAGGTCGGGGACACGAAGGAAACTATAGAAACAGAGGAAGATCAAGCAGGGGACGAGGACAGAGCAGCAGGGGACGAGGGCGACCAACAGGGAAAAGGGAGAAGCAAGACTCGTCACCAGCCATAAACTACAGAAAAACTATGGAAAAAAAGATACAGCTCACAGAGCAGGCATACTACGACAATACTAACAAGGACATCAGGAAAATTATCCAGCATTTGGAGGAGGAAGCTACCCAAGCCCAATCAGGATCAGAAATGGAAGATTGGGTATACCTGCTTCCTGATCCGGGAAATACAAGAGGGTGCATGACACTGTACAAACGGGCCCTGCATGTATACTGGGTGATGAAAAGACTGCTGGCAAAGGCCATGGAGCAAGTTGCCATAGAAATGGCATAATTATCCCAAGGAATTCCTAATCTGAGGAGAGAACTGAAAAACATCCAGATCACCATGATAATGCAGGACAAAAAATTAGATGAGATTCAGCAGCAAATAGAGAATATTAACAAGGGCATAAAGGAAGAAGATGGACAGAAGGGAACCACGCAGGAAAACATCTGAGGACATGGGTATGCTCTATGCAGTTTTGTTAAGAACAGACGATAGTTTTCGGTTTCTAGTTTGAATATACAATGCAAAATAGGAATAATAGTAACTATTATGAATGTTTAGTATACATTTCATGGACTAGAAGAATCAAGATTTTTGGTTTTTGGATGGTGGTCAAAAGCTTAAGGTGTCCAACAGACCCGGTTTCCCTACGGGGCGGGTTGAGGCCACTATGGAAATGTACTGGTTTCAATTCGAAATAATATAAAAGAACAGTCCCTCCTTAGCTTACAAAAAAAAAAAAAGAAATGTCACAGATATGCATATATGTATTATTTTAGTTATTATGATTTTAATTTTATTTATCACATATAAAACAAAATAATGAAATGTTAACTAATGCATATCACTAAAATATAATTAACATTTTTATTCAATACTAAGAACTCCTAAAAATGGGCAAACATTGTCCACAAAAGTATGTAAATACTTCAATGTTCATATATTTAGGAGGGTTGATTTTCTTAAAAAAATGTATGTATATTCGTAATGAATATTGAAAAATAGGTTTTCATTAAGATTAAATATCTATTTTTACGTCACATAGTATTTTCATTAATCTCATCATGAATTACTCACCAAATTTTAACCTTCACCTTTACATCTAGATATCTAAGACTCAAGTCAACCTAAAGTTCAAAAAATATTTATTCAATTTTTTATTATTTTAAAGATATAAATCCCAAAAATATATAAAATGTATTTTATTAACCCTAAAAATCTATTACAAAGCATTGTAAATCACCAATCAAAATAAATTTGGAACCCACATATTTAAAAACGTGACTATAAAGTTTCAAAGCTTTATTTTACTTAACTAGAAATCAAACTTTTTACCATGGATAATGTAAATCATTTGATCTCTAATTGAAAAGTATGCATATGAAATTTCAAGGTTCTAAGATACAAATATGAAATTTTAACATGCATGAAAATTACATACATGTAAAATACCTAAAAAAAATAATTAAATGACATTACAACTAAAGTAATTGATGCAGGAGCATCTAGACTTAGCCAGCAATGTGATGGTTTGTTCACATGTTGTGGCTAAATGAGTTGAATTTCATTGACCTGAGTGGTCAAAAGTAAGTTTTGGTAGAGAGGCTTGGATCTCTTGAAAATTATCTTTACTTCATTATTGTAAAAATTAGAAAATTGTCTTATTTTAGACTAAGGGATAAGTTGTTAGCATAGGTGTGTAATAGAGCTTAAAAATAGAGATTTGATTGTTATATTGATTAAAATAGAGATCGAGTTGTTAGTGCAGTTACAATAGGATTTGACTCATAAAAGAGAAGAAAATGTAATGGAAAGGGATTAGTTGAGATGATTGAGATTTGAGTGAGAGGTGAGAGTTGAGTGATAGAGAGGGATTTTGAGATTGAAATAGAGGTCTGTTAAATTGCTATAATTGAGCCGAGAGGGCCAAGACTCTGTAACTAATATTATATTGAAGAAATTGATTCAGTGTACAATTGTGTGTTAATCCTAGTGAAGACTCTCGTTTGCCTCTGTGTATTTGCATTCTAAAACTAAATCAGGTATTTTCACTGTTTTCACACTTTAATTGTAAATCTCAGTGTTTAGGTGTTAATTGCAGTCATTACTATTAATGGTGGGGTAGAAGAGCATAGAAAGACTTGATTGTAGTTGAAGACATGCACTCGCTCCTAGCCGTTGATCTCATATTCAACCTCTTAAATCACAGTCAATTGTGGGAATTAAGGCCATTTTAAACCGTGTGCTAGTTGAAGCCCCGCAAGCTGTAGATTTGATGGCCTCTTATATCCAATGGATATCGGGTCATAAAGTGATCGAAATTTAACTTCAAAATTGGACCTGAACATTTATAAATCAAGGATTTATGTTTCTTATCGACTCCGTAAGGGAGGTTAAACATTACGCAAGTAGCTTGTCCAATATCACTATTAACCATTGGATCAAGTGCGCTTTGATCAACGGTGGAGGATCACTGGATTGTTTTGTTGATCAGGGTGAGTGATGATCATTAGATTTGGAGAGAGGAGATCAACAACGTAGAGTGAAATGTCTGTTTAAAAAGGGAAAGTGAACGTAGGACCGATGTATTTAGGGGAAATGTGGGACCCTCAGGATAAAGTAAGCCATGTATAGAATCTACTTGAACACATCTGATTGATTATAAAGTAACCAATAGTCTATTTTTAAGACTACCACCTTATTTTGATCAACCTCCTGCTTCATTTTGGTATCAGAGTACAAAGATTGATTTGACTGCAGTAAACATGCTGCCAAGGAGAGGAGCTGGCATAGGTCGAGGAAGACTTGAAGCAAATGTAGTTCTTCTAGAGGAGATCCAGAGTCTGCGTACAAGGATGGAGACAATGGAGATTTCTCAAAAGAGAACACCTGATGAAGGAGTTTCAAGTGCTGCAGAAGAATCTTCTGGGGAAGAAGAAGTGGAGGAAAATGAAACTACCAAAGTTATCAAGATGTTGGCTAAAGTAGGTGGAAAACCAAAGGTGGAAATTCCTATGAATGAAGGGAGTCTCAATGCAAAAGAGCTAATAGACTGGATTAGTTCATTGGACAAATATTTTGACTATTAGGAGGTTGATGACAAAAAGAAGGTGAAATTTGCAGTTACCAGATTGAAGGGTCATGCAGATATTTGGTGGGATGAACTACAAACATCTAGAACAAGAAAAGGAAAGTCCAAGGTCAAGTAATGGGACAAAATGGTGAGTAAAATGAAAGCCAAATTTATGCCAAAAGATTATCAGTTAAATCTTTTCAAATAGTTACAGAATTTAGGGAAAAAAGGAATGTCTGTTAAAGAATATACAGAAGAGTTTTATAGATTGAGTATTAGAGCATGACATGTAGAGGGTGACATGGAGAAGGTAGCTAGATATATTAATGGCTTAAGATATGACATACAGGATGAGATCAACTTGCTGAGTCTAAAGACCATTGAAGATGTCTATCAAGCAGGTTTGAAGGCAGAAGAGAAGATGTTGAGAAAAAAAAATTAGAGGAATAGAGGGAAAAGTTCAGTAAGAGGTAGAGGAACTACCAGTCCAAGGTTTCAACAAAATTAGAATGAAGTAGGAAGTTCTAGTAGTAGACCACCACAGAGAGGAGATTTTAATAGAGGAAGGTTTGCACCTAGAGGAAGAGGTCGAGGAAGAGATATTCGGTGTTACCCATGTGGAGAATGGGGACATGGATCATGGGACTATCCTCATAATAGAACAACAAGTCAGAGAAGAATCCCCTGGAGTAGGAGAATCCATGTTGTTGAAAAGGGTATTGCTTAAGGCAGAGAAAGAGACTGGAGAAGCAGCTCAGAGGAAGAGTTTATTCAAAACTACATGAAAATCCAAAGGTAAATATTTTAAAGTGATAATTGACAGTGGAAGCATTGATAACCTTGTTTCTACAGAGATGGTGGACAAGCTAGGATTAGTGAAGGCAATACACCCTACTCCTTACAAACTGTCATGGTTGTAGAAATGACATCAAATTATTGTGACAGAACAATGCAAGGTAGATATATAGATTGATGAATGAAGTCTTGAAGGAATATGCAGGAAAGTTTGTTATTATTTATCTTGATGATATTCTAGTTTTTATTAGAAGTAAAGAAGAACATCTAGAGCATCTTAAATTGGTTTTAAGAACTCTACAAAAAGAGAAACTACTGATAAATCTGAAGAAATGTAGCTTCATGAAAGAAGAATTAATTTACTTGGGATTTGTAGTTTCTAAAGAAGGGTTGAAAATGGATCCAGAGAAAGTCCAAGCAATTTGGAACTGACCTATTCCAAGTAATATATTTGAGGTAAGAAGTTTTCACGGTCTTGCAAGTTTTTATAGGAAATTTATCAGAGGGTTTAGTCAGATATGTGCACCAATTCTTGAAAAAATCAAGGAGACTAATTAGCCATTCAAGTGGACAGAAGCAACAGATAGGAATTTTAAGTTGCTGAAGAGGAAAATCACAGAGAAATCGATGTTAGCTTTACCTGATTTTCAAAAAGTATTTCAAGTTGAAACAAATATTAATGGAGTTGTAATTGGAGCAGTTTTGAGTCAGGAATAGAGACCAATAGCATACTTAAGTGAGAAACTAAATGAAGCTAAGAAGAAGTATTCTTCTTATGATAAAGAATTTTATGCTATTGTACAAGCCTTAAAAAAATGGAGACATTATTTGCTACCAAAGGAGTTTATATTGTATTCATACAATCACGCATTACAATTCATAAACAACCAGCCAGAATTGATCTACAAACATGCCAAGTGGCTAGAGTTTTTCAAGAGCTTTACTTTTGTGATAAAGCACACAAGTGGTAAGTTGAACAAAGTTGTTGATGCTTTAAGCAGGGTAAATTTCATTGTTCAATAATTAAAAGTTGGTGTTGTAGGATTTGAAGAAATGGTTGAAATGTATAAAGATGATGCAAATTTCAAAGATATTTCTATAGCAGTACAAAATTCAGTAGTTCATAACAGAAGTCAGTGGTTAGATTATCTTATCGAAGGAGGTTTATTGTTTAAAGGCAACAAGTTGTGCATCCCCAAATGTTCTATGAGGGAAAACATAATAAAGGAGAAACACAGTGGAGGATTATCTGGTCACTTTGGACAAGAC
This sequence comes from Pinus taeda, assembly GCA_000404065.3. Classification (NCBI taxonomy): domain Eukaryota; kingdom Viridiplantae; phylum Streptophyta; class Pinopsida; order Pinales; family Pinaceae; genus Pinus; species Pinus taeda. The sequence continues at coordinate 370,577 of APFE030917377.1, read as the reverse complement.
AAAACTTTTGCTCAGGTAAATGCTTTTTACTATTGGCCAAAGATGCAGACTGATGTTAAGATATTTGTTGAGAAGTGCATGATATGTTAGCATGCTAAAGGGAGAAGCCAAAATATAGGATTGTACCAGCCATTGCCAATACCAGACCGACCATGGGATGCAATTAGCATGGATTTTGTTTTGGGGTTACCTAAAAATCAAAGAGGGAATGATTCCATTTATGTTTCGGTAGATAGATTTTCCAAGATGGCACATTTCGTTGCATGTAAAAATACTAGTGATGCAACACATATTGCTAATCTATTTTTTCAGAAATTGTAAGATTACATGGATTGCCTGTAAGTATTGTGTCTGATAGATATACAAAGTTTGCAGGGAATTTCTGGAGAACTCTTTGGAAGAAACTAGGTACTAACCTCAATTTCAGTTCAACATACCATCCTCAAACAAATGGAAAGACCGAAGTGGTAAGCAAAAGCTTGGGAAACATATTGAGAAGTTTAGTGTATCAAAATCCTAAATAGTGGGATTTAGCACTAGCTCAGGCTGAGTTTTCTTATAATAACACTCCAAACCAAAGTACTGGAATGAGTCCATTTCAGATTGTTTTTGGGATGAATCCAAGGGGTGTGTATGAGCTCAAAAATTTGGGTAAACAGGAGACAAGAAGTGCAAAAGCTAAAGAGTTTGCAGAGAAGATGTAGAGACTACAAGAAGATTTCAAAGACAAATTGCAAGAAAGCAATGGCAAATACAACCAAAGAGTAGATATGAAAAGAAGAGAGAAAGAATTCCAAGTGGGAGATTTAGTGATGGTGTATTTGAGAAAAGAAAGATTTCCTGCTAAGACTTACAATAAAAGAAAAATGAAAAGGATAGGACCATGTAGAATTGTAAGAAAGTTTTCAACTAATGCTTATAAAATTGAATTGCCAGAAGGTATTGAAATATCACCTATCTTCAATGTTGTAGATTTGTATCCATACAAAGAGATAGAGACAGAGCTACAGGGGGAAACTACAGAAGATGAAGTTCAAACATTAAACTGGGAAGTGTTGAGTGATAAAGGTGTCTTTTTAACTCCTATTTATCTTCACATTAATTATCAATACATGTACGATTTTTTATTTCAAGAGTGTACTCATTTTGATGTGGTCACTTGATTAAAGAGTAATCCTTTGCAGTATAGTGCTTAAAATTCAAAGGTAAATTAATACTTGAAATAAGATCTACTTACAATTAAAAGAAACTTAACACTCTAAAACTTAAATCATTCACTCAGAAAACTATAGCAATTTATCAGTCAAGGATGTAGTAGTGATAACTCTTTCCTCTGTCAACTGATATAAATGAAATCAAACATAAACAAGATCCACAATCTAAGAACTTAGACAAATATAGTCAATGTTCAAGTTATAGTGGTTGATCTTTCAATCCACACTAAAGAAAATAACTGGAAATGGAAATTCAATTGGAAATTCTTACTAAAACACACTTGTTGTAATATCAATTAAAAGATGAAATCAAATCCTTGCAGAAAAGAACAGTGACTAAGTCTATTGAAAAATTAAACAGCAAAGCTTAACTTTAGCAGAAATGAATTAAACAACAAAGCTCATCTTACAGAAACGAAATATTGATGGAAAGGAACTGTAATACTAAATTATTGAAAATGAACAGCAATGCTAAATGCAAACCTAAATGAACAACAATACTAAATGGAAATGAACAGCACTACGAAATTAATAGAAATGAGCAGCAATACTAAATAAGCAGCAACCTGTAATGCATGGTAGAATCTGAAGTGAACAACGAAGCCTTATAACCAAAATGAATAGCATAACAATTTAAGTTGTAATGAATAACAATCGTTATTATGGTGGAAGAAAATAGCAACATGATCCCATTGCGATTTCATGCACGAAACAATTTCAGGAAAATGTACAAGAAGAGGAAGTTAGAAAGCAATGCAACTCAAAAGCAATGAAAATCAAATTAAACCATCACATGACTAGAACTATAAAATAATGGTACAGGTAGCAAGTGGATCCACTAGGGCCGAGCCCTTAGCCGCCAGTGAAGCACCGCCATACTTTAGTATCAAATAATGGAGCAATAACTCTTTTATTGATTAATCATCAAACTGTGAAATCATTACAGTAGTAAAAGCCTTGAGAATTACAATGGTAATGAAACAGTCCCCCTTTCATCCTATCCTATCCTATCCTATCTCTAATAATCCCCAACTTAATTTCTCTTAATCTATCCGATGATGAATCATGATCCCCTTCTTTGATCTCTGTTTTCATTTAAATACAAAGAGAGCAGAGAGAAATTACAATAGAGATGATTACAATATGATTCTCATTACAAAATTGCATTGCTCACAACAAATTGATAAACAAGATCCTATCTGGAGTATCTCTCCATCAATCATTCACCAGGAACAGGTCGAATTTGGCATTGCAGGTGAGATATTTTGGAAAACAGCCACAACAGCGAATATGAGAAAAATGTCTTCAGAGAACCTTCTGTTTCTCTTAGTACGGACCGAATTTGGGAAAACGGCTCATTCCAAAACTAATTTTGTCTGTTCTAGACAAAACCCATGTTTAGGATTTTCCAGATTCTTCTCCATTTGCCCAAAACTTCCAATGCAAAATTGTCACTTGTTATTCCAACAAAGTTATAAGTTGGAATATTTAATGATGAGCTGGAGATCAAATCTTCAATCTAGAAAATATCTTGGAGGCTAAAATGGTGAAAAATTTTATGAATAAACCATAATTGGTAAAATCATGCATAATAATCAATTTATTAAAAATAAAGGAGAAGAAATAATATTTATCCATAAGAGCATAAATAATTATAAGATGGAATTATATTATAAACCATGATAAATGACATGATAAAGAATGGTAGAAATGGCTGAAATAGGTGTTTAAAAGTGATAATAATAATGACATATTAATGGCCCAATACGAAGAAAAAATGCCGAAGACAATTAAGAAAGAGGTGTAAGTTGTTTTGGAGAAAAGAGTATCCCAAAGAACCAGAGGACAGATTTATTTTCAATATCTAGTCAAATGGAAAGGACAACCAGTGGAGGATGCTAGTTGGTTGACAACAACAGAGTTGTAGAAGTATGGAGTAAAACATGAAAGTCTCAGGGATGATTCTCTTCTTCCCCAGAAGTCTGATGCAGGAGCATCTAGACTTAGCCAGCAATGTGATGGTTTGTTCTCGTGTTGTGGCTAAATGAATTGAATTTCACTGACCTGAGTGGTCAAAAGTCAATTTTGGTAGAGATGGTTGGATCTCTCGAAAATGATCTTTACTTCCTTATTGTAATAATTAGAAAATTATCTTATTTTAGACTAAGGGATAAGTTGTTAGCATAGGTGTGTAATAGAGCTTAAAATAGAGATTTGATTGTTAGATTGATTAAAATAGAGATCGAGTTGTTAGTACAGTTAGAATAGGATTTGACTCATAAAAGAGAAGAAAATGTAATGGAAAGGGATTAGCTGAGATGATTGAGATTTGAGTGAGATGCAAGAGTTGAGTGATAGAGAGGGATTTTGAGATTGAAATAGAGGTCTGTTAAATTGCTATAATTGAGCCGAGAGGGCCAAGACTCTGTAACTAATATTATATTGAAGAAATTGATTCAGTGTGCAACTGTGTGTTAATCCTAGTGAAGACTCTTGTTTTCCTCTGTGTATTTGCATTCTAAAACTAAATCGATTATTTTCCCTATATTCACACTTTAATTATAAATCTCAGTGTTTAGGTGTTAATCACAGTCATTAGTATTAATGGCGGGGTAGAAGAGCACAAAAATGCTTGATCATGGTTGAAGACCCGCAGTCGCTCCTAGTTGTCGATCTCAGATTCAACCTCTTAGATCATAGTCAACTGTGGTAGTTAAGGATTTTTTAAACCGTGTACTAGTTGAAGTCCCGCAAGTTGTAGATTTGATGGCCTCTTATATCCAATGGATATAAGGTCATAAAGTGATTGAAATTTAACTTCAAAACCAAACCCGAAAATTTATAGATCAAGGATTTATATTTCTTATCAGGTCCGTAAGGGCGATTAAACATCGCGCAAGTAGCTCATCTGATATCACTATTAACCATTGGATCAAATGCATTTGATCAACGGTGGAGCATCATCGGATTGTTTTCTTGATCAGGGTGAGTGATGACCGTTAGATCTGGAGAGAGGAGATCAACGGCATAGAGTGAAGTGTCTGTTTAAAAAGGGAAAGTCAACGTGGGACCGATGTATTTAGGGGAAACATGGGACCCTTAGGATAAAGTAAACGATGTACAGAATCCGCATGAACACATATGATTGGTTATAAAGTAACCAATAGTCTATTTTCAAGACTAGCACCTTATTTTGAACAACCTCCTGCATCAGTAATATATGTCGTCCCACACATTAATCCACCGTTAACTTTTCACCCAATGTGAAGTGAGGGTCGTTCACCCAAAATCACATCAATGGTTGGGATCCATCGAGTCAAAAAAGGCCCGTTAACCTCCCTATAACTCTCAAGCCAAATAACTCTCAACCCAATATAATATCTCAACCATCCATGTGGAACATCTTTAATCCCTAGGTTTTATTAAGCTCGCACCTAGGGTAAGGATTTTAGTTTTTTTTTAAACAATAAATTCATCTTCCCAAACATATTTATCCCAACTCATTGAAGTTCTGGTTAAAAGTTTATTTTAAGTTATGTTCACCTACATCAATTTATCTATGTGAAATATATTTTAGAACCTAGGGCCTTTACTACAAAATTGAGGAGGATTTATGGTGGTTTACTGTGAAATTCATTAAATAGATTCACATGAACCAAATTTTAGAATTTTATTATATCAAATAAATTCACATAAAACAAATTTTATAATTGTTATATATTATAGAAGATTTACCGAGACTTACTAACAAGAATTAAATCGAGAAGCAATTAAATAAATTTACATATAATATATCTTTTCAATATTTAAGGTTTATTTAAAAAACTCATTATTTTCCTTGGATATTTGCTCAAAATAAAATTACACATAGGACATTCCTTAACTTAAGGATGGAGAAGGTTTTTAGCACGAAAATTTGTAAAGAATATGAGGTATGTAAATAATTTTTTCCCTTTATTTTCCCTCCATTATTCTAGAAGCCAATATAGGAAATAAGTAATTGGAAAGACATTTATTTTATTTATGATTTGTTATTTTATTATTTAAGAGACTAACTCCTATTTTATGTTATATAGGTTATTAATTAGGGAAGGATTATAATCTGGATTAAATGACTTCCATGGAAGACTATATGAGGAGATTATTACCATCATTCAAGCCAAGAATGCGTGGATTCCTCAAGTTAAAATTCAAAGGGGAAAGAACTACAATTTTAAACCATGTGCGAGAGACAAAAAACTCTTTTTGAATAATGAATTTCAAAATTATTTTTTCTTTTTATTATACTAAGAAGTTAATGGATCGTTACTCAAGTAGTTATCAAAAGCCTTGTATAAAATCGCTGTAATTTCTCATTAGAAAGGGTCCTAAGTGCAGATGGCTGAGAGAACAGACTCTTAATTTCATGTGTAGTATATGTTGATTAATATTACAGTTTAAATTATTGACATGATCGATATTTGAATTTTTTTCATTATTTAATCTTATCACCTCTATGATATACATAATATCAAAGGTATATAAATTAAATTATTTACAGGTTTTGTTATTAATGGAATTTTTTAATGCATGATATTCTTATTTTGTTGCAGCAATATGTGTGAATATTATTTTATGGGTTATATGCTTTTCATATTCCTTTGGGTATTTTAAATTTTTGTTTCATATACTTATCTCTCAAATTTGTTAACGAGATAACAAAGTGACTTATCACGATTATCTAGTTGCAACCCATGTAGATCAATTTATTGCCTAATATACATACTATTGGATGATATTATTATTCTTAACACTCTTCTTTTGTAGAGTGAATGAACAATAATAATACATGATACTATATTGTATCACATTTGACACTACGACGAGTTAACATAAATGGGATATAAGCATAGCTAAAATTTAGTTGTTTTTCTTTTATCTTTAACCATTTATTTTAGTTCTTGCGGAATATTATTTTCATGTTTCATAATTAAGGATACAATTTTATATCATTAACTATATATTGTATAGATCTCTCCCACATAGATCTTCACACTTTACACCCATTTTCTTCATATCATTACCGTGGCCATATTTATTTATTGAATTAGAAAATCTACTTAATTTACATCACTAGGAAATACCTCCTGTGGTGAAAGCGAGCCCAACCATTGTCACCTAAAGCGGGAGGATCTTTGATCCTTAGTGAATGTCTTCTCGGGTTGTTTCCAGTTACCAGAAAAATCCCATAACCAACAAAACCCTTACAAGAGAAAACTCATATGGAAGTTGAGGCTACTCTTCTCATTTTTCTTTGAAATGGAAAAAATGTAATTAAAATTAGATGGCACTCTCTACAAATTTATCTAAGACATGGCCGAATAAGCTACTATAAACCACTAGAGCACTCTACTATACTCTAGACTCACTTCCACCCGTGATTCCTATGCTCTACTACAACACAAGATATAATAAAAAAGAATGGAACCCCTTTTCCTTTTAGCTGCCTAGTTATAATATGGCTCAATAGCCAACTAGGGTTAATGTTTGACTCCTTCAACTCTCAACTAGAGTAACAAATTTGATCATTCTAAAATATTCTTTGGTATCTTCACGTGGTCAACACATTTTCCATGAGTAACAGTGGCTAATGTGGCACCCACTTATGCCATAGTGGTTAAACATGGTAGGTAAATTTCTAGGAAGCATATTTTTTTATGTGATTATTGCATCATTAAAAATGTATTTGAGTGTATAACAACATGACATAGCTCAATACTTAAGAAGGAAAATTTTACACCCAAAATAGGTTATTTAAGGCTTCAAAATGATCGTAGAAGGTTTTAAATCTCAATTCTCCAAACTGGGTCTTGCTGATAAAACTGCTCATGTGAACTGATTTCTCTAGTTTTTCCACTCTAAAAACATTGAGATAGATAACAACCTATATAGTAATCTGATTTGGATCACTTATTTTCACCAAATATTATAATTACCATTTTCTTGACACAATTATTTTTCTGCAATAAAGAAAATTATATAGTGTTATTCTACCCCAATATTTTGTCTCTAATATTATTATTATGTTCATTATTTTGGTTATCTATGGTGTGGATTTATTATTCTCGAGTTTATATATATTCTATATTATTAAATCTACTAGGCACATAACATTTGGTATTAAATTTCTTTCTTAGGTCATAAGGGAAGATTTTTTATTTCTCAATAAAAGTTTAAGAAGTCATGATATCACTAATTTAAAATTAATGATTTTAGTGTTATTGATAATGGTCACATATGTTATAGAGATACTATCTACTAAAATATTTCTTAGATTATGATTATATCAACATCACTCGATAAAGGATTTTCCTAGGTTTGATTTGGTATATTATATGTTTCGCATCAACTCAATATCTTTTGTATTATATCAATTGGAAATTGGCATTTTTACGTCTTAACGGAATAGGAAAATGCCATTAATGGAGGAATCATTTCTATATTATTTTGCGACTATGTATGGTTGGATCAATAAAGGGTATAACCAGGAGAGATAAGTCTCGTATGAGTTAGAGGTTTATTCTCATGATTAGTATATGGATGTGTGTCATTTTTTTTTGGATGAAAAGTATTTTTATCTTTTATTGTATGACTTACTCTACCTTGTGAAGAGAAGAACTTGGAGGAAAGTCAAATATAATTATGAATACTAGTTTTCAACATGCCTAATCTCTTGTATTAGTGTGTTGTGTGGATGGTTTTTTTTGGACATGAATGGATTTACATGTGAGTAGGGTAGGCATTTCGAGCACCATTTTCAGTTAGCTATTGATTTTACTTATCTTTAAAGGGGAGTCAGCATGCATATTTGGACATGGGACATAGGTTTACATGGACTACTATAGTATGGTGGCAAGTACTTGTACTTTGGCTTACTTCAACATTGTGGTCAACACTTATCCATTGAACTATGATATATTTTTGTTGTACTCTCTCACAACAAGAAAACACTTTTTTTAGGTAGGTGGAATGTAGTTTACTTATGAGGGTAATATGGGATAGCTAGGTAAGTACCCAAAAAGAATAATAATATATGTTCAAGTATTACTATGTAATGAAGGCCATCATCATTACATAATACCTATAGAGTGATGTGATAATAAATATTGTAAAGTCAACTATAAGGTCCCACCTATTAAAAAGTTCCTGGTTGAGAATATCCTTAAAAAACAAATAATATTATAAATAAAAATATAAACAATGTGATAGACATAGTAAAAGATTATTGTAATTAAAAATTAAGCTCATTACTAAGTTTTTATAATCAAGAAGCAAGTGAATATAAATTGATTTTTCAAAAAAAATCAAATCTAAGATAGTTTAAAGAGACTTTTTGGAAGATTTTCTAGTGGGTTTTTCCGGTCAAAATCCAGCAGCAATTTATTGAAATCGCAAGTTTGATAGTTAATTTCTGCACAATCAAAGCGTCTCAGGGGTTTTCAAGGTGCTGAATCCAAATATGCAGTTAAAAAATCATTTTTAATAATACAAATCAAGATTTAACCTCAATTTTTTCCTCTGGATTCCGTCACCGGAATCTCCAAAAAATCACACTAAGACAACTCCTATTTACCATACTGTGATAATTTTAATATTAATAAAGCTTGTGGTACCTCTATCTTATCATTAGCTATTTTATGAGTAATTTTATATTCAACCTAGATAATTTTAATATTAATTAAGGCTCTTATAACCTCTATCTTATCATCAAATATTTCGTGTGTAATTTTATATTCAAATCTAAAATAAAGATAGAAATATTACAGATAATTGATAAGTTGACTGGCAAGCTAGCATACAATTTGTGATACGCGAGTTGCCCTGGAATAGCTTCAGTTACAGGCCAGGCTTTACCATTTAACATGTTACTTTGAACTTGAAAATGTTGGAAATAATACTGAGAGGGGGGGTGAATCAGTATTATCAAATTCTTTTCAATATGTCTTCCTGATTTATACTTAATTTAATCTTGTATGTCAGTACCATATAATAATGAGCAAGAATCAAGAAAAACAGATAGTCACTCCAAAGAACACCAGATATAAGGTGGAAACCCAACGTGGGTGAAAACCACCTGCTGCAATATGTCTCTATCTTCTTTCAATTAGAAACTTCTTTTACAATGATTTTGTATTGGTGCAGTCCTTTACCAGTACGCAGGTTCCAACCTGCAGAGAGCTACAACTCTCTCTCATTTTCTAGTCTCTCCTGGAAGGGAGCTACAACCCCCTTAGCTCTTTTACTTCTTTAAGGACCACGTTCATGAATTTTCAAACTGGATCCAAGAAGATCAAATAATCATCAAGTACATGCAAATTACTAAATATCCTTATACAATAAACAAATGAATCACCCAACTCTTCAGAATGTTGTAAATAGAAAAGAATACCAGAAATCTAAACCCAGAATTCTGCAGCAATAGATAAAAGATAGTCAACAAATGTTTCAAAATAAGTTCGCAACTTCACCAATAGGGGCCTGCGTATATCCGCAACTCTTCTGAGACTAAACTACGTAGATCTGCACTGGTCGTTCTTCTGCTCTGCGTACTTCTTCTCAGGTCCGCACCTCTACTGTCTGACTTACGGTGTACATCCGCACTGTGCCTTCTTTTTGCCTGCGTACCTCGCATTGCGCCTTTTTCTGTACTGCGTGCCCCCCACACTGCGCCTTTTGTTGTACTGCGTACCCCGCACTGCGCCTTTTGCTGTGCTGCGTATCCCCGCACTGCGCCTTTTTCTGTGCTGCGAACCCCTGCATTGCACCTTCAGATCGCCTGTGGACCTCTGATTAGGGCCAAATTACTAGTTCTCTAATGTGCCACAATCAGTCAGATCCACAGATCTGCTCATGCGCCCGAGAGATCACGACTTATCAATAGATTCGCCTTAAGTTTTCTCCTTGGTTTAGATCTAGCTTTTAAAATCATTCACCCAAAATTTCAGATCTTAAGATATTCAAATTTTACAAGTTTCTGGCCAAGAGATCTCCTTTCCTTTTTATAGGCAAGCCTTTCACAATACCATGGTCCAAAACCATAATAACACAATACCATGAACCCAATACCTTGGATCAATATTTGTAGATGCAATACCATGGACCAAAACCATAGGATCAAAAATTGTCGGACTAATACCATGAACCATTCATGAAGATTCCCACGTGCATGCACTTTTATGCATTGGAGAGAGGGAAACTAGGGTCCGCACCTTCTGAACGGAGCACCTGCGTGCATGTCCGTACCCCTTGGACGGCGTACCTGCGGGTCCGCAGCTTCTTCTAGGATTACCTGCAGGTATCTTCAGATTTTGAGTGCCTGAACTGAGATCTACCACATGAGTGAGTTGCCATCAAGTACAACACCTGTACCATAGAGCCAAACCAGAAACATAATGCCAACAATATCCCCCTTTGGATTTGATGGGAACCTCAAGATCCTCGACGTCATTCTCCCCCTTTGACATCAAGGGCAAAGGGTTATGTTCCCATGGGAACATGCTTAAGTCTTTGTTCTGCTGATAATGCTCCCCCTGACCAGATCCATAATCTACCATCCACCATAAATTTCTTCAAGAAGAACCATAATCCATCATGACCATGAAAGAGATAGAGACATATTGCAGCCATGTTCAGATCAGCATCCATGTTCTCCTTCTGTGCTACCATAATGCCAACAACGCATTATATGTGCTCCCCCTGAACCTGTGCCATCGATATACAACTAATCCATAAAACAGTAAATGTACGCGTATACCACATATAGACCTTGCGTACAACCAACAGATGAGATTTAACAACAAGATGATGCATCAACTACCCCCAGCTTTTGCCTGAGGTATTCAAAGATCTCCCTGGGCAATGGTTTGGTGAGAATATCAGCAACTTGTTCCTTAGAAGGAACATACTCCAATTTGACCTTTTGTT